>VNJV01014834.1:0-13040 GCA_008042635.1 Drosophila nikananu | reverse complement strand
AGAGGGAGTGTAACCGAGCCAGATGAGGTATCACTCTACACCGATGGCTCAAAGATGAGCGGCGGTGTAGGGGCCGGAATCTTTGCCGAAACCTGGGGGATACAAGAGTCCTTCCACCTCCCAGGGTCAGCCACAGTGTTCCAGGCGGAGGTCCTTGAGATATTGAAAGCAGCTGAGCTTTCATTGGGCCGAGACCTCCAGAATACCAAGGTAAGGATATACTCAGATAGCCAAGCGGCCATCAAATCTCTCGCAACTGCAAGGACTTCATCCACACTAGTCGCCAAATGTAAGGAGGCACTAAACAGACTCGCGAAACACAACAGGGTGCAACTAGCTTGGGTACCCGGGCACAATGACATCCCCGGCAACGAAAAAGCGGACGAACTGGCCAGAAAAGGGTCAGAAGAAATCGCAGTAACAACAGATATTCAAGTATCTCTGAACACGGTTCAGGCCGAAATCCACGACCACTTCAAAGTACTAGCCAGCAAGGAATGGTCAATGACGGCGGAACACAAGAGATCGAAACTGTGCTGGCCTGAATACAACAGGGGACGGACCGCGGAGCTGATCTCCAAGAGTAAAACGGACATTAGAAAGGTAACGGCAGCCATCACGGGCCACTGGCCAATAGGCACACATGCCTGTAAGATGGGCCTACCCTATAACCCACACTGCAGCAGCTGCAAGGAACCAAACGAGCAGGAGACACCGGAGCATTTACTGTGCCACTGCCCGGCTCTCAACCATCTTAGAGCGCGTCACTTCGGAGCCAACCAACTCGGGTCACTCGGGGAAGTAGGAAGGCAGTCAGTGAGTGCCATCCTACCTGAACGACAGGGGCTAGTACTGAAGGGAGGTGAAGACTACAACGAAGAACGAGGGTGTGGGTCAAAACGGAGCTCAGCTCTAATTGGAGGTCACAGCCAGTGGCCTCACCACTTATACCTACCTACCTCTTTTCACGACTCATTTTAACAACACGCTTGAAAAAAAACTTTTAAATAAAACACACGCTCTTCAAAAGACACTTTCAAATCGGAAAAGTGTCCCAAGTGAACAAATGTACGAAGTGAGCGACAATGCTATGCTCACTAGTTGAGCATAGAGCGAGCCGAGAAAAAAACGAAGTTGAAGTGTCATTTCGATTTTGTTTTCAATCGTGTCCCCGTGCGACAGCTCATTTGCTGACAGTTTGAAAAAAATGAGCATATTTTGCTCTCTGAAGAAAACACTAATTTAACGAGCAAAATCATTTCAATTAAAATCCATATCCATATTAAGATCCATATTCTAAGACAGGACGAACTAAAGAAATATAAAGGGATTTTGTAACATAGGGGGCATTGAATTCTTTCGACCACCGTTTAATGAAGCACACCTCTGGCTTTATTCACCATGTACGAAATGTGATCAATAAAGTCAAGTTTAGGATCCAGGCGGACACCCAAATCATCGACTATAGCAATTCTTTCCAAAGAGCAGCAGTTCAGCGTGTAAGTCGCAAGCTTGGGTTCGACACGGGAGAATGTCATTAGCTTGCATTTAGAGCCGTTTAGGTTTAATAAGTTTATGCGGCACCATGTTTGAAAATTATTAAGATCTGTCTGTAAATCAGACTGGCAGGAAGCGTCCGCGAACATAAGTACTCTGGAGTTGATCAGAACTTTGGGCAGGTCGTTAATAAATAATGTAAACAACAGGGGACCCAAATGGCTCCCTTGCGGCACGCCAGAAGTAACCCTGAGAACATTGGATAAAGAATTTTTAAAGAGGACCTTTTGCGTTCTGCCATTCAGATAACTTGAGATCCAACTAAGAAGATCAACCGGAAATCCCATTAGATCGAGTTTCCGAACAAGGAGAAAGTGGTAACAGAGTCAAATGCTTTACTGAAATCAGTATAGCTTTCGCCTGTCTGAAAGTTTTTATGGAAGCCCTTAACTATGAAGGAAGTGAGCTCCAAAAGATTGGTTGCCGTTGATCTTTGCTTTAAAAATCCATGCTGACTTGGAGAAATAATTGATTTGGAGAAATAATAATTTTCTTGAAAAGTTTTGGAATGGCCGACAACTTAGAGATTCCTCTATAGTTGCTGGCATCCGATTTGCTACCTTTTTTTGGAGAGGAATAACAAATGATTCCTTCCAAATAAGGGGAAAGTGGGAGCTTTCTAAGGACAAGTTAAACCATTTCAGAAGAGGATTGCACAGGGCTTCGGCACAATACCTAAGCACACCGCCAGGTATACCGTCGGGACCTGGCGAATAAACCGGCTTAACACGTTGAAAATCTGAAGGAATATAACTTTTTCTAAAGTTGGACTGAAAATAAAGTTCGTTTTGGGCATGATGTAAGAATAAGTCTGGTTAGAGTCAGTAGAAGTTAAGTAAGTGGTTTGAAAAATCTGCGCAAACAGATCGGCAATAGCCCGATCGTTTTTTACGGTTGTATTTTCAAACGAAAGCGAGGAAGGATGCGTAATTGGCTTACGTTTAGTGTTAACAAAATTATAAAACTGTTTTGGGTCCTGAGAGATCTGGACCCTACAACAAGTCAAATAATTATTGTNTAAAGGGATAGGGCAGAGTTAGAACCGGAATGTTTATATTTAGTATAAAGCCTAGATTTTTTATTTTTAAGATGACTCAACTCTTTAGTAAACCAAGGAGGCTTATTTAAGGTTGGCGGATAGTATAACGGAACACATTCAGTAAAGAAAGAATTCATGGCACGGTAAAAAATTTCCACGGCTTCTGCCAAGCCAGTGCACATGTATAAATCGGACCAATTAAAATCTGATATAAAGTTATTCTGCCGTTCAAAGTTCGTCTTGCGAAAACAAAGAACTTTTTTGGCTGGACTGTCAGATATATTCAGTAAGTCAGTCCCAATGTCGAGAGTCACATCGAAAGTAGGGTGATAGGGATCTTCGGGAAGCGTCAAAGGCGCCACCCTGGCTAAATTGACTCTTGCCGGATCTGAGACAAAACAGAGATCAAGCAAGCGCTCTAAGGAATTTCGTACATGGTTGACTTGAGACAGCGAAATGTCGAGCAAGCCAGCAATAAAATCGTGATGTGTGGAGGTAAGGAGTGAATTATTCGAATTATTTGAGGACCAAATAGCCCCTGGGATATTAAAATCACCAATAACTACTAAATGATCCTTATCCGAAAGACGATTGGAAACCATCTCGATAGCGGAAAGATGTTCCAATAAATAGGAAGTTCCGACATAGGAGAAATGTAGGAACAGGTAATGAAAATGGAGCTACCATTGACTGATAGCTTCACACACAGGAATTCACCATCGTTGAACTCCTCGAAAGTTATTAATTCCGACGCGAGACTGGAGTCAACCGCTATGAGGACACCACCTCCACGCCTGATAGGCCGATCCAGCCGATATATCGTGAACACAGCTGGAAAAACTTCGGAGCTCAGAATCTCCGGCTATAACCAGGTTTCTGTGATCACAATAACCTGGGATGCAAAAGAGAGACAGACTATCAGACATACAGTTTAGGAAGCTTACTACGTAAGCTCCACATGAAGTGAACGGGAACTTTATTAATCACAATATAGAAAATTTTAATAAATCCCCGGTTGTTTTAATCCAAAAATTAACACAAAACGAGAGCGCAAGAAAAAAAGACGTCCGTTCACTTGGAAGAGAGAAAGCTTTTATGCTAGTGACTCCAGCTGCTAGGCCCCGAAGTGACGTAGTCTGATGTGATTAAGGGCCGGACAGAAACATAGCGGATGCTCTGGTGTCTCTTGTTCCGTGGTTTCTCTGCAGCTTCTACAGCTTGCGTTGAAAGGCTGTCCCAACTCGTATCGAAAGCTTGTCTGCTTCCGTTATGGCGAGTACCTCAGCCTGAAAGACCGTCGCTGAGTCTGAGAGAGTGAAGGGCTGCTTGATCCCCCATTGCTCAGTAAAGATCCCAGCCCCCACGCCACATCTCATTTTGGAGCCGTCGGTGTAGAGGGATATTTCCTCTACCACGGTTACTCTATCCCGTTTCCAGTCTTCTCTTGTTGGGTATGTGTTCATGTAGCCATTTTGGATTTTTTCGTTTCTCTGTGTCTTTATGCCTTCCAGTATCTTGCTGTGGCCTACGCCGTATTCCCTTCAGCAGTTACTTGCTTCAGTCTTAATGCGCACTGCGTGTCCATGTCCTTTACGAACAGTTCTATCGGCATTATGTCCAGGATAGCATTCAGTGCAGCTGCGGGGCACGCTGCTCTCTGCATCCTTGTTAATTTTGAGATGTTATAAGCCCTAGTTAGCGCTGGCCACCATGTTAAAATTGGCCGAACAACCGCCGTGTAAAGCCATATTATGATCTTGGGGTGTAGTCCCCATTTGTCTCCGAAAATTTTTCTACAAGAGTAGAAAGCAATACTTGTCTTCCTCACTCTTTCTGTGACGTTTTTCTTCCAAGAGAGCTTCGGGTCTAGTCTCACACCGAGATACTTGGCCTGCTCTGATAGTTTTAGCTCTATGCCATCTTGTCTGGGCATGTTGTATGCTGGTATCTTAGTCCTTCTAATCCACAGGTCTTGGCCCATACGTTTAAGCGACCCAGCTCGTCTGTCATTATCTCGCTAATAACATCAGGGTAGGATCCGGATACTAGCTGCACCACGTCATATGCGTAGGCTAGTGCTTTGACGCCACCCATATTGAGCTCTTCCAATATGTTATTGCTGTTTATGAGCCGCAGTAGAGGCGATAGGACGCCGCCCTGAGGTGTGCCTCTCTTCACTGACCGTGTGTGGTCGTGAGTGATCGTCCTACTCATTAGCATAACTCCTATGCATTCTCTGATGCCTCTCTCAATACCCATCGAGGTGAGGGAGCTCTGGATGTTCACGTTATTGAACGCACCTTCAATGTCTAGGAAGGCGGCCATCGTGTATTGTTTGTATTGTAGTGTCTTCTCGACGTACCTACAACTTCGTGTACGCTTTCGGTACGCGTGCTGCGTGTTCGGTATCCAGTAATCTTTCTAGGGTCTTCAGGACGAAGGAGGTTAGGCTAATTGGCCTATAGTCCTTCGCCTCCTCCTGCCTGGTTTCGATATAAAAATGACTTAGGCTTCCATCCATCGGAGCGGGATGTGCCTTAGTCTTATACAAGCCTTGTATATGGCTTTAAACCATCTACAGAGGCTTCCTTTTGTAGTATTGCCGGTATAATGCCGTCCGGGCCCTGGCTTTTGAATTTGTCGAAAGAATTTATTGCCCACTGGATACGCTCCGTGGTGATGATATCTTTCGTTTTTGTGTCTGTCTTTATATTTGTGCCTTCCTCGGGTGCCGAGTTCTCTCGTAGGTTCCCCGGGAAGTGAGTGTCGACTAGTAGCTCTAGTGACTCCTCTATAGTCATTGTGGCCGAGCCCGTCTGGACTGTTGATTAGGGTAGGACTTGGGTGCCCCCTGGCAAGAATTTTGCTTAATCTTGCCGTATCTTTTATGCCTTCCAATGATTCCCAGTAGTTCTTCCAAGATTCTTCTTGGCTGCTTTTTTGTATTCTTTCTGCGCTTTCTTATATGGTTCCCATTTCTTGGTCCCATATTTTGTTTTAAAGGTCTTGCGCGCTCTCTTCCTGAGGTCGTTAAGTTCCTTGGTCCACCGTGGTGGGTGCTGCTTCTTCGAGAATGAAATTTTACATGTCTCTTAGACGGCTTTGTTAAGGATGTTAGTTAGGTCCTCTACTTTCTTGTCGAGGGCCATTGAGCAGGATTGTACCTTTATCCTCCTGTTACTGACTTTGAGTGGACAATTTCGCCGAATTCGTCCCAGTCAGTCCTGCGGGGGTTACGTCTCGGTACCGGCTTACCTACCGATGCCGATAGGTCAAGGAAGATGTATATGTGGTTAGAAAAGGAGAGTTGAGTCCACACTCTCCAGTTCTCGACTTTATATTTACTGTATTCATTGTTACGACAAATAATAATATCAAAAAGAGACTCACCACTTTCATTTGTTTCCGTGCTGCCCCAGAGCGAGTGCTTCGCGTTCGCGTCGCATTCCAACACCAGGGTCCTCTCTGTGTCTTCGGCCCTTTGCAGCAGCTTGACGACCGGCTCAGGAGGGGCCGGGTCGTCGTGGGATATGTAAGCCGAGGAAATCATTACTCTGCTCCCATCTGCCCCCACGAATCTAGCTACTGTTAGATCTTGTGTGCTGAGATAAGAACAAAGAAAAGCGTTATAGTAGTTCTTAATAAAAATGCAAGCTCTCGACCTACCCATCGAGTTGGTGCATAGTAGTGTGTATCCTGGGATTCTAAGACCAGTGACTTGCTCGTCCCTAGTCCAAGGCTCCTGTATCAGTCCGATGTCGAGAAGGGAGAAGGCTCCCTGAGAAGGATCGTGAGATTTGCTGAAGCATGGGCGCTGCGCTTCAAATTAATCTGCACGAGTTTCGACTTCGGTGTTAGTTGGGGTTGTTTTGGGGGACTTGTCGTCGATGACCATATCATCCAACAGCTTGTTGGTGTCATCGATCTCCACTAGAGTCTCGTCCGGCTCAGCCTGGAAGACCTTGATCTTGGCCTTCCGTAGGCCGTACCGGACCTTGTTGTCGTTGGCTTCCAGCTGCGGCAGGCAGCGTTGGTTTATGAGAAGAAGGAACGGCTGGCTCGACTTCATCTCTTTCTCAGCCTTTAGGATGGTCCAGTCTTCTGTATGGACATCCGGGTTCTGAGCCCTCAGATAGGCGATCACCCTTGCGTGGTCAGTCTGCCCTTGCGGGCTCTGGGTCTTCTCGGAATCTCCCTGGCGTGGACTAGCCTAATCTTAAGGCCAGCCCAGGTATCGCTTATCTTAGCCACACACTCCGCCAGGAAGGTCCTTGAAAACCCGTCGCACCTGATGCCCCCGGTGCCCCCTGACCACCAACCTGTCGGTTACCATGTCGGCCAACTTGGCCTCGATCACCTCCCACTTCTCCGACAGCAGACGACCGTCGTCATGAAGTTCGTCCACCGGAGCCATAGACAGACTGTCTCTGGCCACCTCCCTAAATTTCTTCGCACTTGTTGACGAAGGTTGTCGCCCTTGGCTTACCCTGTTGGTCCTTCGCTCTCTTAGGTGCGCTTTCGCTCACTTCTTGCGAGCGATTACGTTTCGCCTGAGAGAGCTGGAGCGCCAACGGGTTCGCGTTCCGATATGCCTTATATTCCGCGACCTTGGCAAGGAATTGGGCCTTATTTTCAGCATCTCGGGGTCTGTTTTGCCCTCAGCCTCATTCTTGGAAATCTTGGCGAGGATGAAGCGTGGCTTCGCCCCAAAGCCGCGGCAAGGCATCTTACGACCCAGGGTTGCCCGGCCCTATGAAGGCTCCCTTTAGAGCTGAGAGAGCTGGAGCGCCACCGGGTTCGCGTTCCGATAAGCCTTATATTCCGCGACCTCGGGAAGGAATTGGGCCTTATTTTCAGCATCTCGTGGGACTGTTTTACCCTTAGCCTCATTTTTGGAAATCTTGCCGAGGATGAAGCGTGGCTTCGCCCCAAAGCCGCGGCAAAGCATCTTACGACCCAGGGATTCACGGGAAAATTGCCGCTCGCATTAGCCGTACCGAGGTACGTTTCCAGGAGGTACCACGCGGAGGACCCTCTCCGAGGAGAAGGTGGTGTCTATTAGATTGATATTCACCTACGAGTCGACTTGATGCACCAGTGGCCCAAGGAATATACATCAGCAAATACTATACTGATCTTGCCTTGGACTGATGCAACCTTACCACCCGCAAAAAACAAAGTGCGTAAACTTTTAATAAATTATGTCCATGAAAAGCCACAATCAAGAAACATTGAAATGAAAATACTGAAAAACGAATCGCCAATATTTTCGCGTCCACGTAGATTCGCTTTCGCTGAAACTCGTGTTATTGACGAACAAATCGAACAGTGGCTAATGAGTGGCTAATGAGTGAAGAATCAGACTTCGAATTTACAAGCCCTGTTGTGCTCGCGATGCAAAGTGACGGTTCGCAACGACTCTGCGTAGATTTCAGGCGTATAAATAAGGTAATAATAAAATACCATTTTCTACAGCCGCTTATTGATGACCAGCTCGATCGCCTGCAAGAAGCTATTGTATTTAGCACGATTGATCTTTTTCCATTTGCCAGTGGCTGAAGACAGTAAGAAATACACATCATTTGTTATGACCCTTAAAGGCCATTTTCCGAGCTCTGACCCGAAGAGAAATCGCTCTTCCGTATTTCGACGACATAATTATACCGGCAACGGACGAGCACGAGACTGTATTAAATCTCAAAGAAGTTATAGGAATTTTCAGCGAATATAGACTTGAGCTCAGCATGAAGAAATGTCATTTCATACAGACCAGTATTCAGTTTCTACGGTATATCATCGAGAATAGAATCATTTCACCAAATATTCAATTATGCGCTAATTTCAAAACCTTTGGTCCCAAAGAAGAGAACGCAACCGACACATTGAAGAAGTATTTATCATCGACCCCAGTTTTGGCTATTTATAATCCGAAGTATGAAAGTGAGGTACACACCGACGCATTTTTAGACGGATTTGGAGTCGTGCTCCTACAAAAATTGACTTAAGCGTTGCATACCATTCCTTTTTTTTAAAGCTGGAGTTCTTTACAAATTAATAAAAGACTTGGAGTTAATCGTCACGTCCAAAGACATGCAGGAGCAGATAATAATTCAATTCGTATTAAATTCAATATTAGTTTTGTTCTAAGACGGTTTTCTGCATTCTCCTGTGTACCTAGCTGCAGCTAAGCGGTTCTAAGCTCTCGCCCTAACTATTTCCTTATCGCCCTTACTATCCCGCTCACCCGAGTTGACGGTTCTCTTTTGCGCACAGTGGTCTAAGGTTTGTGAAAATGTCTTTCAACGTTGTCTGTGTAATTAAAAACTGCAAAAAAACTGTTTTGGCAGACCCACCAAGCCTCTATTCCTTGCTCTGCGATGCGGTTGTTCACGCTAAGTGTGTGAAATTGTCGGCCCTATTACGGATGTAATTTCCAGAAAAATGGGATAACATCATTGTTGCCTGTCCTGTCGAGAGGTTGAAAAGAAAATGAAATCCTTCATGCGGCAGACTAGAAACGGATTTCATGAGCTTACGGTCAATTTTCGCAAAGCGAATGATCTGTTCACTGCGTTAGATGCTCAGTTTAAGAGTCTGAAGCTATTAAACGAGTAGCCAAAGCGCAAAAATCTGTTGCTGGTCGTCAGCAACTGTGTGCATCCAAGCAACCTATCATCGGGATCACCCCTTCGGCTCAGCCAAGCCCAATGGTCTTGAGATCGGGAGCTGCATTAGATTCGGTAACCGAATGTACAGGGGTTTAAATGGCAACTGGTCCGCCAGTAAATTCCGTTGTGTCCGCTGCGGTGTCCCAAACTCGGACTCTGCAGACTGCCCAGGGCGAAAAAACATCCGGACTACCGGCTTTTGGTAACACAGTGTTACCAAAGACCCTTACAGCTTTTCCAACGTCGAAAACAATATTTGCTTCGCGGCTTGCTCCTGACCTCTCATCGGGGGATGCTCTTGCCTATAGTCAAGGCAAACCCAAGCCAAAAATGTAAAAGTGTAAAAGTTTAAATTTTCTTGTGCCAGAGGCATCTCGTCTTTCAAGATTATCGTTTACCCGAACTTTTTCAACACAATTTGCTCTGGTGACTTCTGGCCCGAGCACGTTGTAGTTAAGAGGAATTCGATGCTAAAACGAAGAAAAAGCGGCCAGTGGGAGTAGATTCCCTATACCGGCACAACCCACAAATACCACCGCAAAAACCACCTCAAAACCTTCAGCAAAAAAAAACTAACCACTGCCTTCCAACATTCCTATCAGAATACGCAGCAAACTCTCGAAATTGTATACTGACAGCTTTTCCTTCGTATCCCAGGTAATTGTGTTTACTGAGACCTGGTTAAAGCCAGAGATCTTTAGCTCTGAGATTTTCAAGGGTAAGTACACAATTTACAGAACAGGCCATCTTGTCCAGCGAGGAGGTGGAGTTTTAAATGCCGTTGACTTTATCTCTGAACTGGTTGGCCTTGACAATGTCACCAATATGGAATTTATTTGTGTAAAACTATCCTTTCCAGGTGTTTTATTTACATAATAAGAAAATGAAGAGGAATAAGAAAATAAAGAGAAGAGAACAGAACCCTAAAAACCCAAAGTCAAATAAAGTGCGCGCGCGCGCAAACAAGCAAAGGGGCACACGAGCAAATCTTAGAACAGGCGACGGGCACACGGTCTATATAAAGCGGGCGGCTGGTCGAATATCGCCACTCAGCCGCAGACAGCGATCAGTAGATGTAAGCCTCCAAATAGTCAGCAGCAAAGTCAATTTTTGGTAAACCGGACCAATAGGTCTGGTTAATACATTGTAGTTAGCTACCCGTAGTAGTTTTCCTTTCCACGCTCTCCAGCTTGGACCCCCGATCCGTCCCTCGCTCTCGCGGCAGATCTATCGGTCCCCAAAGCGTTTCTCTCTCTCGACTGACCTAGCGGTCCCAAGTTAGGGTTCTCTCGCGCTTGCGGCAGACCTATGGGTCCCCAAGTGATCCTCTCTCTCTCGGCTGACCTAGCTGTCCCCAAGTTAGGGTTCTCTTGCGCTTGCGGCAGACCTATCGGTCCCCAAGTGACTCTCTCTTTCTCGGCTGACCTAGCGGTCTCAAGTTAGGGTTCCCGCGCTCTTGCTGCTGACCGAGCGGTTCTCGAGGGGCTCACGCTCACGCTCGTGGCCGACCTAGCGGTCCCCGACGTCGGGTTCTCCGACACTTGCAGCCAACCTAGCGGTCCCCAGGGTGCCGCTTCTTCCTTTTTTTTCCAGCGCCCAGGACACCCCACGCGGACGAACGGCGACCACTCATCCTGGGACAACGTAACACCACCCCACGGAGCTACGTCATCGCCAGACGACCGAGTTCACCCAGTAGCCCGTTCCAGACCCGAGGCGAAGTTCCTGACAACCTTCATCTTACTATCTTGTACACTTAAGTCAATAAATAAGACCGATACTTAATTACTAAGTAATTGCCACCGACTTCTACTCTTGGGACCGGGTGACCTTCTGTTTCAGCAACCACCTCCGACACAAATAAATATCTGCGACGACCCTGGGCCACCCCCTAAGCTGCCCGAAACCCCGACTAACCGTCACACCTTATTGATGGCCTGCTTGACACATCTTTGTCTCAAGTTTACCATGTCCATAATTCTTTAAACCGCTTAGTGGAGCATTGTTTCGTCTCTGATCATCTAGGTGTAGACTTTGTTAGAGTTGCTCCATTGATGCTGCCTGAAGATCCTTACCATCTTACTTTCGAAGTGACTATCGATATTTTTGTAAAGCATAAATATGATTGTTTAGCCAATGAAGTTCGATGTTTTCGAAAAGCTTACTTTCAAACGCTAAATAATTTAATTTCTGAATTTTATTGGTCAAATCTGTATATGTGTACTGACATAGCAGCCGCCGTGGACATTTTGTACAGTGCCATGAACTCCTCCGGCTGTCTCCAGTAAACCACCTTGGTTCAATAAGGAGCTGACACGCCTAAAATATGTGAAGTCTAGGCTTTATAATAAATATAAACTCACTGGTTCTCAAACTTTCCTTTATAACTATCTCTGCGCTTGGTCGAAATTTACCGTGCTTAACGCTCGCTATTATACAAATTATCTGACTCGTTGTAGGGTTCAGTTCTCACAAGACCCGAAACAGTTTTATAATTTTGTTAATACCAAGCGTAAGCCAAACCTATATCCTTCCTAGCTTTCATTTCAAAACTCTTCAGCAAGCTTCAGCAAGATCAGGAAATCTCCGATCTTTTTGCTGAGTTTTTTAAAACTGCATATTCTTCCTCAACCAATTCAAACCTGATGAACAAGATGTACTCTTTCCCTATGCCCAGTTCGAACCTAATTTTCAGTCCTATCTTAGATTAAAGCTCTCTTTGTCTGGATCTTCAACGTGTTAAGCCAGTATATGCACCGGATCCCGATGGAAAACCGGGCTGTGTACTCAGGTATTGCGCCGAGGCTCTGTGCAACCCCCTCCTCAAATGGTTTCCCTTATCTTTAGAAACGTCAGAATTTTCCCTAATTTGGAAGGAATCATTTATTATTCCTCTCCACAAAAAAGGCAGCAGAAATTCGGACGCTGGTAACTATAGAGGAATCTCTAAGTTTTCAATTTCGCGGCTGGCAATTTCAAAACTTTTCGAGAATGTAATCACTCCTCAGCATGGATTTATGAGTCGAATATCGACTACTACAAATCTTGTGCCGACGCCCTGTGCAATCCCCTTCTCAAATTGTTTACCTTGTCTTTAGAAACCTCCCACTTTCCCCTTATTTGGAAGGAATCATTTGTTATTCCTCTCCACAAAAAAGGTAGCAAATCGGATGCCAGCAACTATAGAGGAATCTCTAAGTTGTCGGCCATTCCAAAACTTTTCGAGAAAATCATAACGCCTCATTTGCAGCACCTATGCAGATCGATTATTTCTCCATGTCAGCATGGATTCTTAAAGCAAAGATCAACGACAACCAATCTTTTGGAGCTCACTTCCTTCATAGTTAAGGGCTTCCATAAAAACTTTCAGACAGACGTAATCTATACTGATTTCAGTAAAGCATTTGACTCTGTTAACCACTCTCTCCTTGTTCGGAAACTCGATCTAATGGGATTTCCGGTTGATCTTCTTAGTTGGATCTCAAGTTATCTGAATGGCAGAACGCAAAAGGTCCTCTTTAAAAATTCTTTATCAAATGTCCTCAAGGTTACTTCTGGCGTCCCGCAAGGGAGCCATTTGGGTCCCCTGTTGTTTACATTATTTATTAACGACCTGCCCAAAGTTCTGATCAACTCCAGAGTACTTATGTACGCGGACGATGTCAAACTTTGCGTGCAATATAAGGACGCTTCCTGCCAATCTAATTTACAGACAGATCTTAATAATTTTCAAACATGGTGCCGCATAAACTTATTAAACCTAAACGGCTCTAAAT
>VNJV01014818.1:0-44319 GCA_008042635.1 Drosophila nikananu | reverse complement strand
GTGGTGCAGGTGACGGTGAAGGTGAGGCTCAAGAGGATGATGGGTCCCCAGTGCAGGAAGCGCCGGAACTCGTAGTTTTCGTTCATGACTGGGATAAAAATAAAAATATATATATCTGGTTATGGAGTAGTGTGCTATAGCACTGAATATATGGATCTGATTTGTAGAAGTTGGTCTACTGCGCCTGACATTCCAGGGGGGTTTTACTAAGTAAGTTATGAAGGGAGTATTACTGGAGTAGCCTTTATTTACCAACTGTATTTTAATTTATGTTAACAAATTGTATCTAGAAGACATACAACAAATCATAGAAAATAAACAGGAGCTGGAAACTGAAGATCTTCGGCATGAGACTTTAGATGATATTATCGATTTTGGAAGAGAAATACTATTATTTAAATACCTACTAGTTTTATTTTATTTGAACAATTTATTTATGTAATTGGAATGATTTATATAATATTTATATATTTCCAGGGATGACATATTTAATTTCCTTGTCACATACATTTCTTTACCAAATTAAAAACAAATTTATGAAATCTTTTCGGCGACCCTGTGTTCCCCACATTTTCTTATTTGTGCCGCTTGCATTTAGTGTAATTACCAAAGCCCAGTTTGTCGGCCTGCCCAGTCGACCTGGCCCAAATGGGCACTACCTTTCCGACCCCCTTGATGGCAGATTAATTAAAAAAACCGGCCACATGTTGTTGCGCCCGCATAATGCCCGCGGCGTTTGCGTGTAATTAAATAAAGCACAACTATTTAAAGCGCCGGAGCCCGGCCACCATTCCGGGATAATTTATAAAACTTATTTAAGGTATTGGCAACAGGCGAGCGGAGGCCGAGTATAAATTTGCTCTTAAGCCGCAAATGAAAAATATTTTAATCATAAAAAAATGCAAATAAATTTAAAAACAATAAAAGTGCGAAAGTGCTGGCCATAAATAAAATGCAGCCTTAGTGCCATGGCCCGGGGCCATGATGCCAGGCAGTCGTCATCGGCCGTTGCTATTATTGTTATTAAGAATTAATAGCAATATTTGCTGACGCTGTGTGGCTTAAAAAACGAAATATACAACCAGATATTACAGGGGGAAAAGTGGCGGCCTGGGCCTGGGTACTATATGTTCCACAACAAAGCAACGCATGAATTCAATTGAATTTTAAATGTGCCATAAATTCATTGCATTCAATGTGCGTTCGGTGGGCGTGCGTTCGGTGCACAAAGAACGGTATTTGGTATTATTTATGGCGCTGCATATAAAACGAAAATATTTTGGTAGCCCGAATTCTTTGCCAAACATTTACTAATGCCATTAATTGATGATAAATGTTTCGCCGCAGGCAGACAAAATGCAATCGATGCGGGGCACCAGAATGCACTGCAAAGTTACTCAAAAGTATAAGGAAGTAAGTGATTACTTTGATTTTATATATTTTACTTATTGAATTGAAAAGCAAAGTTGTAAGTCTTTGCAGACCTTAATGAACTCTTTACGTTTTCATTTCTACTGAAATTTAAATTAAATTGGAGTAACGGATTATATAACTTGGAATAAATATTATTTTCGGTTTCATACTTCAGAATTTGAGCTTTGAAATAACTTTAGATTTATTTACCGCATTAAAAAATACACAAACCTAATGAAATAGTTTATTTTATGGCTTAATCTAAATTTGATAAAGTGAAATAAATATTTTCGGTGTCGCTTAAAATAAAATCGAGCCCCGAAATCGTGGAATTCGGTTTGCTGGCTGGTTAGCTGGAATATTTTGGACCTCCAGCTGGTGCTCTCTGATGTTGTTTATGAAATTGTTGCGTGGCCAGTTTGGGCCAATTACCCGATTGCAGTGGGTCATCCTTACGCATCCCGCAACAGCCCCCCAGGCACCCCTTTTGTTTTCCCGGCTGAGTGCACACATGGCAGCGTGTAGGTAATGGGCCTCCGGACGGGGATTTGTGTGACTTGCAAGTCTCGTTAACTCGGCTAACAAGCGACGCCATTTACCACAATGCGACGCCGGGGCCCAACAAGCCGAGGTGACAATTGCCCAGGACCAAAGGCCAAAGGTGACAGGGAGCCAAGGTCCATGGGCGTAACTAAGGCCTCCTCAATGCGAATTTAAAAGATACACCTGGGGCGAGGAATCAAGAATAAAAGGAAAAGGAAGTTATATAAAATATAAGCCTAACCTCATTGAAAGCATAGGAAAACATAGTGACAAAATATATTAATTTTTTAATAAAGAACTTCAAGTGTTTCTAAAGTTTTATAAGTAAGAACTGATGCACATTTCAATGACAGTCCCATGACCAGGTGACAGCAGCTTTGATTTTTCGCTATATCCCATAAGTTCTCGACAAAAAGCAATCTATTTTGCTCCGCAGATTAGATGGCAATAAAATTGATTGAAACATAATTGCGAATTGATACAATAGCCAGGGAAAATGGCCCGGAAATGCCAAGAGCCATTCGTGCCGGGGCCAAAAGCAATCTATAATCGTAACGAAAATGACTTCAAAGCGAGTTCAGAGTCCCAGAATCGTGAGTCGTATCGCGTCGCCCTCGAATCGGCCATTATGTGCAGTTAGATGAGCAGCTGAGTGCAGAGTTTATTGCGATGGCTCAAACGAAACTCGAGGCTGGTCTTCAAGTGAAAGGGTTTCCAAGGAACAGACTGAAGAGAAATGGCTACAGTTGAACAAAAAAGGGAGTGATTCTTAACGGATTTTCATGTGGATACTTATGCCCCAAAATTACCCAACATTTTTAATATCTAAATAATTCTCAAGCCTTTTTTTTCCTACATGGGACATGCAAATTCCAGTACTTGCGAATTACTTATGCCAGAGAGAACTGTACACTTCATTTATGCTCCAAGTGGCCCGAATGCCATTAAGCCCGCTCTTCCTACGGCTTACCATATAATTTTTTGTCAATGCCGCAAGTTTATTACGGCTGCAAGTGCAGCTGCAACTCGCGAAGTGAACAGCCAGCGGCTGCTTTTGTGAGCGACTCAAGATGGCAATAGTCGCTGCACGGGATCCACACAAACTTTTTACGCAAACTTATTTACTTAATTTGAAAATTAAATTCCGGCATTAAAACGCATAAATGACACTTGAGCCGGGCTGAGGGGGGAGAGAGAGCAGGAGCCCTGGTGTGTGTGTGTGTTTGTTTTTCTTATCAAAATGCCTGCGGCAGAGTGCTGGCAAATACACACACTCGCACACACACCGAGGGGAATATATATCCCTTAAGACAAACAACGCGCACAAAATGGTGGCTGCCGCGGAGGAGCTGAATCCGGCTGAAACCGAGGCTCCGAGCCTGGCCAAGTGCACGCTCAGAAGTCAAAAGTGCAGAAAAATGCACGGCACACAGCGAAAGACGAGGGAGGGACGGAGGGAGGAGCCGTCTCCGGCGCTGCCAAGACAAACAAGCCAGTGAAGAAGGCATATAAATTGCGTTACTTGTGCGGGCGGCCAACCAGGGGCGGCAGTCAGCGGGGGTGTAAACGTTTTTGGTGTTTGACATACGACGTGCATTAGCAGCAAAGTCAAGGATTAGCGCCACTTGTCTTGAGAGCCGGGCCTGCAGCCCCATCTCTCGGTATCCTTCGCCAGCGCCGCATGAAATTTAAATACATTCCCGGCCATTAAAGCCGCTGCGAATCAATTTGGCCCAAAAAAAAAAGGACAGCGTACATCGGTGCAGGTCGTCGGAAAACCTTATTTAAGTAAATCTCCGTATACCAGATATGAAAATAAATAAAGAATGTTAAAGGGAATATTAGGTATAAAATATAGAACAGTTGCCCCTGCAGAGATTTGTATTAACAAGTCTGCATAGAAATATTTATATATATATATATGGTTATATATGCATCTATCTGTCCTGAAATCTAGAAATCTGGTACCCTTACTGTTTTCTTTTCCTAAAATCTTTGCAAATATCTTGTGAAAAATCAAAGCCCGATTTTTCATTGTCCTATTTTTGCGACAGAATCGAACACTTTTTCCCCAGCAAAGACATTATTCTTTCCCCTACTTAATACCGTTTAATAACTGAACAATCTGTCCGGAAAAAGGTTAAATTGCCAGCACTGCCATCCACCCAGGCCCGGTGGGGCGCGAGCGCTTAATGCGGCCAATTCAATTTGGCCAGGACACGGGAGTCCCATAAAAGCCAGCCCGCACATTGGACACAATTCGGCATTTAAAGCGTTTGGCTTTAATGGGCTCAACTTTTCCAAAGGCCAAATAGATAGAGCTCTCTCCCACAAAAAAAAAAAAAAAGAAAGAAAGTAAACGGATAGGAAAAAAATGGCGAAAACTGTGGGAAATGGGGAAGAGGCGGAAAGACGTCAAGGAAATGCCAAAGCTATCGCAAACGCGTTTCGCAATTTTTGAAGGATGTGTTAAGTCAAAAAATATGCAAATTTCACGCACACATTCCCCCGCTCCACCGGGTAGAGTTAATACGGCCCAAAGACAGCCCCAGGACCTGGCATCCTCGAAACCTCCTCGAACCCTTGCAGGATTCTTACATACACAATGGGCGGCTGTGCGGGCGCCGTACGTGTAATGCATACGAAAGTAGTGAAAATATCATCAATGGCAAAATATGAATATCTAAAAAGGATAACGAAAAATGGAGTCAAAACGAATGGCAAAAAAAAGGAGGATGAGAACCGGGTCGAAAAAAATGCCGTGGAAGTGAGACGAACGCCAGAAACAGAAGGCCTCGCAGCCTGCGAGGTCCTGGGAAAAAGTGCAAATGTCAGTTTCCACGACGCCGGAGGCGGGGTGACCCCAGTTCATGACATTTGACAGAAAACTAGACAATATCCCCGACTGTGTCTACGGCACTGACATGTCCGGGTAATCAGTTTCCGCCGTAATTGCATCAACTGCCTCGAAACTCCGCGAAACACGGCGCTTGGGTATTCAGCCAGATATTATCTTATTAATGGCGAATTCATGTGCCACAACTTTATTTCGACAGAGTTCTGAGTATGGCGGAGCAGCTCTTAAAAAGCGCTCAGACGGAGTCTACGATTTCGGCTGAGCCGCAGATTCAGATTCACAGATCCTGTGCGGCCACGGCCCGCATAAATTTGGCGAGAGTCTGCTGTAAATTACATTTGAAGTAGCAACTTGCACATAAATCTTTAGAAGCCAGACCAGGGCCAGTGAGGAAATAATGCAAATACAAATAAAAACAGTGATGGGGAGTTTATAGGGGGATTGGACTTAAAAATACCCGGTATTTAGGGTAGATGATTAAAGGATTTCTAGGCCACCTCAATAGAGTTTTGTATTTAAGATTTTTAAATATAAAATTGTAACGTTTTCTCTTTCTATTTAGTTGTTGTACATTTTAGAAGACTTTTACCAAAATATCTATGCAGATATTTAAAAAGAAACTCTCTTCTTTTCTTCAGAGTAACTTCTGTAATATATTTTGGGAAAATATAATAAGCTATCCAATTGAGACCCCCTTAGCTTTAAGTAATTTTATTTTTATATAGATTATGAACTTAAAATTTAATTATATACAGGATACCCTCACTAACCTTTCACTGCCTGGTATTATAACAGGAAAAGAACACAAATTCCCCGCCATGCAAACCCTCAGCGACAAAACTGTGTCATTCCCAATTGTCGCCCTGCGTCTGTCTGTCCTTTCTGTGCTTTCGCATCCTGGCGGATAAGAGGATGGAGTCCGAGGAGCAGCCACTTGAATTACGTACGCCGCAAGTGAAGTAATGAGCACACAGCTGCAGCTTGGAGGGACTTGGCAGCGCTGAACAGCACAGAGCGGACCGGAAGCGGAAATAAATATTAAAGCTGCAAACGGGGGGCAGCCACAATAAATACAATATAAATATGCGATATTTTCAAAAGTCCAACTAATAAATAAGCGCTGCCAAGTGCTCGCCCATAAAGAAGGAGCCGCCCCCCGGCAGCCCAGGACTCGTATTTTTCTATGGCCCCAGCCAATTGGAGGATCGCGAGTGCTTGGACATCGCCTGATAAACGACGCTAAGCAAATAATATAAATGCCAGGCAATTTATATGGTGTAAAAGTTTGTATTTACCCGCGACTCCATATCGATAAAGTGCGGCGAAATAAAAGCGCGAATAATACAAGATGTTTTTACTGAGTTATGAGTGCAGGCAAGAATAGCATTGAGTTTGCCATAAAGTGAAATATGTTTTCTATTCCGGTGTCATCAAAAGTTCATTATCTGCAAATGGATTTAGAACTCATTTCGATGTTTTAGGACCCCTTTGAAATGAAACACAACTTAAAAACAAAAAGAACAATTCAAGTTTTGGTGAACAAAGCCAAGAGAAGATGATTTTTTGACGCTAAAAAATGTGAATTACAATCAAATGTTATTTGCATTGTATATAGTATAGAATTAATAGCATTATAATGATCAGTTAATTTGAAATTAAGCTCAGACAGCATTGTCCCCTCTTTTAAGTTCTAAAGCATTTAAATATTTTCTATGGAGATTTATTTAATGTATTCAAATTTAAGCATTTTGTGATACCAGTTTTCTCCATGTACATTTGCCATTTCTAGCTCTCTCCTCAAATTTTTGGCAACCTCAGGCACCTGGTCCCTGCAATTTGGCCAGGCCAAATAAAATCATAAGCAGACCGAGGCGAAATTCACAGCCATAAGTTTGCCAGCTCATTTTATGGCTTTGTTTCATTTCGGTAACTGCCTTCCCCCTCCGTTTATGGTCTGAATTATTGAAATTGACTGGCAACTGGCAACACGTTGCCGCCTAAGGGAAAACTGGGCTAACTGGGAAAAGGAGGCGGCTGGAGGAAGCCATCTGAGACTGTGGGGCAGGTGCACCAGGTGCGTTTCATTTGCCATGTAAAGCTAAATGAATTGCAAGTCAAAGTAGTTAAAAGCTGCCAGCCAGACAGACAGACAGATAGACAACTTGGCTAACAGCAGACAACAAAGACAGAATGCAAACTCATTTAAACTGCTTAAGGACAGGCAAATCAAATTGAAGACGGGCAGAAAGGCAGACACATGTTTAAGCAACTGTCGGGGAATATATATCATATATATATATGGGAATATATAGCAGCCAACTTTGCAATAATAGTATAAACTCTAAAGAAAATAATATGATTAATTACAAATCAATGTAGGTTAAGGGAAATACCCTTTTGATAGTAAATAAAATACAAGGAATATTTGCTGCCTTTCTTTTAATATAAAAAAAGAACAAACATATCCAGTCTATACCCTATATATTTATTTCCCTGTAGCAGCCGCATCGTGCAACATGAAGAATATTACCAGTAAACTTCTTAGCTGAGGAGGAGACAAACACACACTCACCTCGAATGCATGTTGCCAGCGGCGACGACATTGCAGCTTTGGCCAACGGAGCGACACCAATCTGGCCAGGAGAGGATACCCTCTTGGCAGTCCCCATTCCCAGGAACAACAAGGCTACAAGGCTGCTCCCATCCCATCCCCATTCACCATCATCGGCATCGGCATCACCATCATCCTCGCCAGGAACGTCTGCATTGTCGTCATCTTTTCAGAGTGCTTAAGGGCTGCATAAAAGCATTTATTATTAGATTTGATTCAATTTTCTATTCACTTACGTTATGAAAATGTGGCTCGCCGTGTTTTCCCCACTTTCCCACTCTGGCCTTTGTTGCTCGCTGCACTTAATTCAGAGCGGTAAATAAAAATCAATGTTTTGCTTTTACTCGAACTGCGACTCGAAGGGGAACGGCAACGAGATACGAAACGAGAGCAATCGCGTAATTTCATTTGCATAAAAGTCAATTGGATTTTGTGCCATGGAACAATTTCAATAATTGCAAACGCCTGCCATACATTTTCGGAGCCACTAAGCCACTGTATAGGCCCCTAGTCCAGGTCCGGGCTGTGGTCCTGCCCTGCGCCAGTGTCGCCATTGTGTCGCCACGGCACCCCCGAAAGCCAGCCCACATTTTCCGGCGCAACTGAAGTTTTTGGCCGGGCACACAGACACATGGAGACCGAAGAGCTAAAGGCGACATCCATAAACTGTAATCAAAAGCTATTATCTCTGCTGGGCCCCCCAATCTTCCCGCTGGCCGAAGACCGCCGACTGCCAACCGCCACCCACCATTCCGGTCTAGTTTTTGGCAACATTTTTCTAAACCATAAATTTCGAAAGCAAATTCAATGGAATTTGCTTGCCAAAAATCAGAGGCTTCCGCTATTTTCCGTTCTCTCCTTTGGCCACGTTCAAAATTTAAAGAATTGGCCAGAATTTTAGGCGATAAACACCGAATAGTTGGTTAAATTTGTTCGTTGAAATGAATTATTGAAGGACGCAGCATATTAAAATTAAAATGTTGCGCAACATAAGCTGATTGCCGGCTGTCTATATTTATTTATTTAATTATTCTTTTTTCATCTTTTCGTTGGCTTTTTTTCCCGTTGAACTTTTGTGAGGCTGCCGGCAAATCCCCCGAGTGAAATTGTAAATTAATTTGCGCGCAACAATTTCGATTTTAATAACTAGAAACATTGTCACTTAGTTTGCATATTTAATTAAGCATTTTTTGCGATTCAGCTGGGAGCTTTTGTGATTTTTTCCATTTTATTTGGAGCTTAGGTTTTGGCCCCGCTAAAGTTTATTAAATTTGAAGGCCGAAGCAATTATTATTCAGGCAAGTTAAAGCCCGGTTCGAGGTCATTGAGTCATCGGCCAGAAACTAATTTCGATTCGTTAGGCACATAATTACGTTTAACTAATGCCAATGCATGCGACGATAAATTGTCATGGGCCAGGCCTAAATAATTCATTACGCATTCTGCACGAGCAACCAGATGACAAGAGCAGGTTATACTCGTACGTACGCCCAGGACCTTTGAGATGTTGAGAAATATTACTTAGATTTTTGGGACCGGCCCCGTGTGTGCATATATTAAGACATAAATATCAACTACATATTGTAATGTGAAGGGGAGTCCGAGTCCGAGTCCTTGTTGCATATGACGAGCAGGAGGAGGAAAGCCACAAGGATGAAGGAGGAGTATGGATGTGCACATTTGCCAAAAATTACAGTTATTACTGCAGACAGTCGTCGTCCTTGGTCCTCGAAGGCCCCCGAGGAACGCGACTGCGGCTGCATTGGAAAATTAAATTCAATTGCCAGGCGGCTGGCACATAAATCCTGCACTTTATTGCATCCGCAGTACGAAATGTTCACGCACTGAAGCAGCCGCAAGGCGGAGGCAGCACTTTTGGCAGGACTGCCATTTTAATGAGCTAACGGAAATTTGGTTTATTAGATAACCGAGAAAAGAGTGCCGCAGATTGAGATATATGTACATGCAGGGCCCGACAATAAATCCTTAATTTCAGGCTAACTGTTGCTGTACTTTGGGCTTGTTTAAGTTATTTCCGGGGGCTTAGAGGCTGGGAAATATGTAATGCGTCTGAAAAAGACTGCCAATAGTTTAGTATCTCATTCTTAAACCAAGCTTACTCCTTGAAAATTAAATATAAATCAGTTTAAACGCCTTTGATTTATATTTTCTCTTAAACTTTACACATTCTATCTATTAAATATTAAAAAACATATTTAAATGAATATTTTCTTGTCCTAAAAATAAGCAAAGTTCAGAGGTTACTTAAAGTTCTGTTGATCGGACTGCTGCTGAAGGCGTGGTCATTGAAATGGGCCATCAATTTTTATTTTTACTTCGCCAGCAGCAGTGCAGGGCTGCCACCAGCAAGTAATAACAGTAAACAGAGCAACCGGAAGTGAGGCACTTTAGCGACATCCGGCGGCCATTTGTTGCCTTGGCCATCAACTGGGCCACTTCCTACTCCCGATATTTGCGTGCAACTTTTGAGTTAATTTCAGTGTACTATTTGCCTTGTGATTTCCTTATTACATTTCCGTGCTCTCGGCTGCTGGCCCAGAATCGGCGCTTTAAAAATCCCCCAGCTGGCAGATGAAACTGAGGGCTTAAACTGAGGCGCTTAGCCTAAGCCCCGCGAGTTGGAGCTGAAGCTGGAGTCCAAAACGAACCAAAACTATCATATCGCACACAATGCAGCCCCGCAATTAGACTTAAATGCACGCAGCCGTGCAAGGAGCAGGCACCGGGACCCATCTGGCCTCCCCTCTCCCCCAGCTTTTAGACAAACAATCCCGGCCAGACCGAAAAAAATATATGAGAAATGCGCCAACTGAACGTCGCGGCGGGGTAATTGAAAAGGAAAATGAAAAACATGCCGCGAGCCAGAGGCACTGGAACAAGAAATGAAAAGGTGGAAACCGGAAAGCGTCGGGGCTACGAAGACGGCAATACCCTGGCAGCTGAAGACAATGCTCGGTGTGACCCGCGAAAAGGCATTATTTTTTAAGGTGACCCCCGCGACGCACCGGGAGGAAGGGAGGCACATCTTCCAAGGATTCTACTGAGCCTCTTGGGTGCCCATCAAGCCCCGAGTCACTCAGTTAATAAAAGGTAATAACGACAAAGTTGCCTCTTGTTTGTTTTGCCTGCCTTTCAGCCATCTCTTCTGCCTGTTTCCCGAATCCGGCAAGCCACTTGCCGCCTGCCGTGTATCTTGGCCCGAATGCAGGTCATTTGGCAATTAGGTCGCCGTAAAGCCGCCGGCGCTTCCTTTTAACTTGGCCCCAACAACCCTCCCACTCCCGAAATGTCATTTGATTTATGCATTAAATTCCCAACCGCCCCCGATTGCTAATTAAATTCTACTCAAATAACCAAACAGACAATCTGCAGACGTCGCAACTTCCCGGCCACTCGAGCCGTCGTCGAGGGCCACAACAATAACCAAGGAATGCAGTGTGGCTGCAACGGAGGCATCTGCAGCATTTCTATTTACCACTTTTATCTGGCAAAAGGCTGTCAGCCTCCAGGACACTCTGGAAAAAAACTGGAGTTAAGCCTTTGTGAACTTGAGAAAGTAAACAAAAATTTGTTAGGATCCTTCTTGGAAGAGATTTCTTTATTTTCGAGGAAAAGCTTCAAGCGGAATACCTTTTTAGAATGATTATTATATTTAAACTGTTTTTTGCCTTTGCAGAAAATTTAAATGTAAAATTTCTTTAAAATAAAATTCCTTTGCTAAATGATTATGAATTATAATGATTTATTTGTATTTAGTTAATTAAACTAAATACTTTTGTGTTATTATAAACCATTTTAAACCCCTTTACCTTGCCGTAATTATTTCGAGTGCACAGAGTCCCATGGCTTCCACTTTTTCACACTGCTCAAGTGGCCAGTGGCGGAGAGCGGCATCCTCGAGCATAATGAACACTTGACTCCTTTGGCTTTTGGCCGTCCTGCGGATGACAATGCCCGGCGCAAACATTTCACCGCAGGCTAAGACAAAGGACTGACAAAATGAAGCGAGTGCTTCGCGAGTCGCCGGGGCCCTCGAGTCCTTGAGGTTTCAAGTGTTCTTTTGAGGCGCAAAATGGGCAGAGCCGGGGTTATAAAGTTCCAATGCTATGCGATGCGATGCCTGCCAATTGACCCAAAAACGGAATGCAGCCGTGGAGCGTGGAGTTGAATTCTTTATGCCCGGATCCGAAAATATTCGAGCGATGCTTACCTGTGTGTTTTTGAAGTCGTCCTCTGCCCGCCGTGGAGCTATCAACATAAGTTAATACAACTAAAAGCCCCCGGAGGGTTCTGCACGTTCCACCCGGCATTCATTTGCCTATGTAAATTGGTAGAGGGCCCTGCATAAATTACAAAATTAGTCGGAACACACGAATTTCGTGTCGTCATCCACGGATGTGTGGCACAAAAACTATTTCAATTTAAATTCTTATCGTATCGCAAAGTAGGCGAATGAGAAATCCCCGCCGGCAATCTTTAAGGCTTCGGTCTCATTCGCTACCTTGTTCGCAATGCGTTGCGATGTCCTGGCTGCCATTGCCATTGGCCGGGGCCCATAAGCCGCTTAGCTTTCACTATTGCCAGGCCTAACTTTTAACGTTTCGACGCCTTAAAGATCCTGTGCGACTCGGCCCCGGGCTGGGCTCCTTTGAGTATGCCCCGTGTATTCGTGTATCCTGTATCCCTGCCTGCGCCCTGGTATCACATATCTTACTTAACGTGCCTGCGAGACTTTTTTCATTAGGATAAGTCTATTTTATGCCAAACATCCGCCCCACAAAGTACACACAACCGAGCACACATGGCGCTTGGCTTGGCTTGGCAAGTTTCGGATTCGTCCTGGTCTCGGGATTCTGGGGATTCCCGCCCCTGGATATCGACTCTCCTGCCCCGTTGCCAAAATGTTTATTTGGTTTCTCGTGTTATTTATTTTATGGCACCTCTTGCCATACTTTATTTTTCTGCTATTTTGGCGGCTGCTCCTCGGCGCTGGCTACAGCTGCGGCTGTGACGCCTGCTCCTCGATGGCTGCTCATCGATATAACAATATCCTTTTGATGTAATTTCCGCTTATGGCTTATTTTCACAATGGCAGGTGTAAAGGTAATCGTTGATTGTAAGTGCCTGCCAAGCCAGCCGACAGGATTTTATAAGCTAGCTGGTGTCGTGTGTGTGCCGTGCCGTGTGCCGTGCTGTGTGTCGTGTGTGTGTTTGTTTGGCTTTTATGTCAATTCTCAATTATATTTCAATCATTTTTATTACATCTCCTAATGCCCAAAGAAGATTACTTGCCATCATAAATAAGTTATAAATTTAATTGGAAAAGCTATCTCCGTCGCTGTGTGCGTGTGTGCGCCATTTTGGATCGCATCTCTATGAGTGGGGGAAAAATCTCTGTCCGTGTCTGTATTCCGCATCCAGTATCT
This sequence comes from Drosophila nikananu, assembly GCA_008042635.1. Taxonomy (NCBI): domain Eukaryota; kingdom Metazoa; phylum Arthropoda; class Insecta; order Diptera; family Drosophilidae; genus Drosophila; species Drosophila nikananu. The sequence continues at coordinate 31,448 of VNJV01014818.1, read as the reverse complement.
GTGTCTGACCCTGTCTCTCTGTCTCTGTATTATTGCTCCTCATTTCCGTCGCTTAATTAGTTGCTAAATTATTACCACTCCGCCGGGCTGACACGGCCTCTTCTCAAGTGACAGCCAATCGATACGTTGATGTGACCTGCGTCGCTCTTTATTGTTGCATATTTGATTTCAATTGATCGGAGCCACGCGTGCCCCTCGTGGCACTCGTGACATGCGTGACACGCACGACACGCGATGAAAACAATGCCAATCATGGCGGGCAATTCGCGTTAATTTCCACATGGAATAAGGCCGCATAATTGCGGCACTAGGTACGCTGAAAATTGGCTTAGCTGACATTACGTATACGCCACGTGGTTACACGGAGCTGTTTGATTTTGGTTTGACAGTGGGTGTGGGTGTGACGGGGGTAATTGTCCGTGTTTGTGAGTGTGTATAAACTTAAAAGCATACCAAGCACACAAGCAAAGGGGCGAGCAATGCGACAATTTATCGGTTAATAATGTAAAACCCCATTCGAGTGCTTGTCCGGAAAAACTGCAGAGAAAAATATATGTTTAACAGAATATCCGATTAAAGTTAAATAGGTTATAAAAAAAATATACATATAATACATATAATATTGTAACTTAAGTCATAATATACTTTCCCTCTTTAATATTGAATTAATGGAAGGGAATAGTGTTTAAATGTGTTAGTTAAGATGTTTGACAGGTCTAAAGAATCTTCCTTCTATTTCATAAAATAAAATTAAGCTATAAAACAGAACTTACAACCTGATAAAGACTTTAATTATTAACTTTGCACCGATTTTCTCAGTGTGATGAAGACATTACTATTAAGAATACTTAATTAGCATATAAATTGCAGACAGTTGACCATTTAACACTAGAACACCTGCCAAAAGAGTTGAAAGACAAGCTTAAATGCAGTGGAGGGGCACCTCATTATTTACCAATAAATTTAAGTCCATTCGCCTCAGCTACGGGGCTGTCCGCACTCTCCGGGTCCTCAGACCGGCAGTCGCGGGTTAAGATATACGACAGCACGCACCGTGAGTTACGGGCTGCTTTATAAATAAATACGTCCGTGAAAGCGCTCTTTTTGGCCCAGCTGCTCGTTGCCAAGGTGCTGATTGCAATTACTTGTGTGTGACGACGGCCCCCGTTGCCGTCGAGTACGGAATGCGGCTTGGAGTACGGAATACGGAATATGGACCACGACGGAGACTCGCACCCACATGTTTACGGCCGACCACATCAGCTGTGGTGGCGCAGTGCCACTGGCAAGAGCAACAGGCAATAATGCCATAGCCGTGGCCGTGCCGTGGCCCTCCATCCCCTTTGAACTCGGCACCAGCACCCGCACCCGCACCCGCTGTCTGCTCCAAACCGGATCCGGATCCGGACCCGATGAATTGCGTGACTGTGCAAGTGAAGCTGTGGATATAATAAAAGTAATTAACAAGTGTTTGCGCTGCATGATGCGGAATTTCAGGCGCGGATAAGCGAGCAGACGTGTGCCATATGGAGTACGGCGTAGGTGCGTACGGAATAACCAATCTGGAGTGCACAAAAAATAAATCAAGATGTGGAATTATAAATTTTATAAGAATAAATATCCATTGTAAAATTATTAAGGTTAAATCAAGCAATTGATATAGAAAGAGAATAGCTTTAAACTAAAGAGACAGTTTTTAACTAAGAGTCTAGGAAACCTATATTTATTTAAGTCTAAACAACGATAAAATATTGAATTATTCCAAACTTATTATTATACATTTTTCTTTAATGTCTTTCCCTTTGATTTCCTTTATTTCAAATTCCTATTTAAACGAGATAAATTATTTGCAGTGCTCAAAATACGGAACTGGAATTGCTTTAAGTGGCGTACAAAAAGTCTAATAAGCGACCCGGAGATAAAAGGGCCAGTGATCGGAGGAGCCCCAACTGCAGCCCTTCGCTTCCCATCACAGAAATGTAGCCGAAAATCTCTCGACAAATACTTTTGACAGCTCTGGATATTTGATGCTAAAAAACAACAGAACGTAAATTGAAAAGTTTTACACTTAATGCAGGTGTGAGTTCGATTGTTAGAGAGTGTTTGAGATGTGTGGGGTGTGCCGAGTGCCGTAACACCGCTTGAAGGCCCCGGAGCTGGAAATCAATTTGTGTGCATTTATTGAAAATTGAATTTCGAATGAGCAGCGACGCGTGCACACATGTTGCTCCTGCAGGACGAAGCTTCATCCTTGAATTGACTGCTGAAATGGGTCTAGCTCAACACGAATTCCCAACCAGTCAGGGGGGTTGGGAGAGAGGACGTTTCAGGGAGTCCTTGTTCCTGCATAATTGCCATGTGAAACGGTTTGTTCTGGTGCCCCTTATTTAATCCCTCCAATTCTGCAGCACTGCGGACCGTGCCACATTCTGGGGCAATCAAAATTCTGGGCCATACAACAAAATATCAGTTTCAAATGGATATTCACTGGGAACTGTGAATATATAGCTTTGCTCTATGAAAATAACATATTCTGATTCAGCAAATTGTTGGGTAGGAAAGGCCAAAAAATGGGTTTTATTCTTACTACTGGATATTTGCTTATATTTTTTATATGAAAATGTATAACGAATAAGAATTTGCGGCTGCCTTTGCAAACATAAGCTATCTGCATTCAAACTTAAAGTATTTGTATTTAAAAAACTTTTTAAAAATTTATATTTATCAGAAAGAAATTCTTATACTTCCAAATACAACATTAACATAAGAAAAAAATTTTTTTTTAAACTATACTCATATATTCCCAATAGCTTAATATAATTTCTTTAGCTCTCGAATTATTTAGAAGTTAAGTTAATAACTTTCTTAAGATTTAGTTATTTTTCACCTATAATTTTCTAAGCATTTATTTGCTGATAAATTCTGGTTTCCACAGGTTACACTTGTCTAACTTTCCTTAAAAACACTCCAGGTTTTTCGGCTTTTAGCCAGATAATTGCTTGCAATTTTCGAAGCCATCTCTGAGCTGTTTACCCAACTGTCGGCCATTACCGGAGATTTGGCTTAATCGCTTTAATTGATTTTGGGGCGCTCAATCGTTGTTATGGATTTCGACCAACACTCGGCTTTGGCTTAACAACCAGCCAAATGCGAATGCGAATGGCTCACAATTGCAGATTTTGTGCTGCACTCACGAGCTGGCCATAAAAAGGCCAACCGACGACAAGTTGTACTATGCCCGTTGTTGTTGTTGTTATTGTTGCTGCTGCTGTTCTGGCAAGGAGTAAACTTGAACGGCAGAAAAAAAAGGATAACGGTTACTAGGTCAGTAACACTGCCAGAAACACGCGTCTGCCTCTGAGCTCTCTCTCTCTCCTCCGCGCGCTTTGCAGACAAGTGCGTGTGCGCTCGCTCTCCGCAGCCGAAGCCGCCCTTTTTAGTACAAAGAGCACAGTCTCCGAGTTTTCCTAGTTTGCCGATGTTTCCCGAGAGCGGGGGACTTTTGTAGCTTTGTCGCCTCGAAGGATGCTGGAGCCGCAGCCGCGTATCGCACTCAGTACTCAGTCGTGCGCGCGTCAAACAGGACGATTACGGCGGACGGCAAAGGATGCTGGCTCTCTAGCGGTCCACGGAAATCGGAAAATCGGCAAAAGGACCTCCTTACGAACTCCTCAGCGAATCGTGTTACAAAACCGAGTGTTACAAGAAACCGCAAACAACAAGAAAATAAAGATAAATAAAAAAGAAAAGAAGCAAGAGAAAGCAAAAGAGAAACCCGCGCATTAAGTGATAATAAAGTAGCGGCAATCAGTTTTAAAATTGTGTGCCAGCTTATGCAAATGTAAAAGTCGCTTAAGAGCCAATTCCCCAAATATTTCTCAAGAAAAAAAGAAAAGTTCGGGCAAGAAAAAGCCGCCTTTTAAGTGTGCTGTGTGTGACCAACAAAAGCAACAACCGCCTACTCTTACAAGCCGCAAGAAAAAATAAATATATGTACGGAAAATCTCGAGGAGTGCCAGCAACTGTAAGCCACAAATGAACAGCGACAAATGCTTGGCCAGTTTTTTTGTAAGTTGCCAAATTTGTCGAGACCCCGACCATACACATACACAGTTCATTGGCCCACTGACTGAGTGACTGACTGAGGGAATGACTTAGTGACTCCCTGAGTGGCCCCGACTTTCGGGTATTGACGAGCATTAATATAAACAGCGGAATTTGTGCTCATTATTTGTGACTTTGGGTCGTCGTCGGTTGGCATGGGAAATTGTCAGATTCAGATTCGAAGGCAGAAAAATAAATTATCAATTATCGGGGCACTTGTCTTTGATTGCCACGAGTTCTTCAAATCTCGCTGAGACTTAAGCTAATTATTGTATGGAGGATGGAGGGAGATGTTTATTGAAACCGAAGAAAAACAAACACGGGACAAAAATCCTATTTATTCTATTTCAAGTCATGAGGAATTTTCAAGAAGCGCAACTCGCAGATTAGTTTATATAACATAAAAAAGCAGTTACTTAATCGGAATAAAAGAATAAATTGTAAGTGACAAATAATAAGGATTTTTTTATAAAATATCTTAACTATTTTTATCATAAATAAACGTATACTTACGTCTTAGCAATATAGAATTTCATTCATACCTCTTGGTAACGTAATAATATTTTTAGATAAAAACTATACAATTGTGTTTAGGCATAATATACATCTCTAATAAACTATATAGTTTATTTAAGTTAAATAACACACTTATAAATTATATTTTAATATAATTAATTCTCTTGCAAATCAAAAATTTAAAGCTACCCACCTAAATCCCCTTCCAATTATTGACAAAATATACATTCTTGTTACATTTTTGATGCCTTGTGCATGACATTGGCATACTAATCACCTCATTGAAATGCAAATGAGCTGCCTTATATTATGGATTTTATCTGCGGCCTAATAATTTTCCTGTTACATTTTTATCTCGCCGGATTCGCTAAATACCTGGCATAGCTTTTTGTTCTCCGCGTCAGGGTCGCACGTGCCCGTCGACAAAGGAGCCGAGAAAAATGAGAGAACATTGTTCTTTTGAGAGGCAAATTTCGTTCCCAGCGATGCTTATCAGCCGGCAGCTGGCTGGTGAATTACTGGGGAACTCGCAAAGGTCAGTCCCGGACCCGGACTGGGCCCCAGGACTCCTACTCCCGGTCAGTTTCTTTAGCGGCGTGTTAAGTTGCGAATGACTGGAGGCGAGAGTGGAGCAAAAAGTAATCAGCGAGTGGCTACAGAATAATTATTTAATTAACGGAAGTGCTTTCGCAGGACAGCGATGCAGCAATGCCCATTCATTCGTTTCACTTATCTGGAGCGGCCTGTGCCAGCAGCCGGGTTATTGTTTCGGCCACGGCCCACTGTAAATAAGCCAAGTCCCTCAGCCAGGAGGGCAGGAGGCACTTAAACGTCCGTGACGTTCAACTTTAGGCTCCTAATTTAAATTTAATTAAGTGGGATCATTCGTTTAATGGAAGCTGGCCCCGTCCTGGACCTGGACTTGGGCGTTAGTTTCGCCGTCGTCATTATAACGAATAAAGTTCCGAGTGCTCCGCCAAGTGCCAACCAGCAGCTCCGGGGCCCACGGCTATATGAATATTAAGCGTCTGTTAACCTATTTTCTAAATGCGCTAAATAATCCCGTTCGCGCCGATGCCGAGCCTGATGATGAGTAAGCCCGTTCCCTGGGCTCTCGATTCCCAGTTTCTCCTTGCTGTGTCCCTCGGTCCTGTGTCCTGAGCTCTGGTTTTTATGGAGCAGACTGCAACTTTTCACTCAAGTGGTTTTATGTAGATTGCCTCGGTCAATGTTTGCCTAATGAATGAATGGGCCGGGCCCAGTGGCCAGAAAAGGGTTCTCTCTCTCCCCATCTGTGGGCTGTGCCGCCCCAGGGATTAGTTACTGTAACTGATATGATTAAAGAGTGGTTAAGCAGCAAAACAAACTTCAAAGGAGGGACTTTGGAATGGATTTCGAGGGAGTGGATTTACAGTCGCATTACCCTTAGATTTACTGGCTTAGAGTAGGTCAATGGTTGAGAGGATTGTTATTTTGTCCACTGGAGTTGTGCAATATTTAAATTTATTATTCACTGATCAAGTCTAGATACAGTATTAACCCAAAAACTTACAAACTGAGCTTGAAATGTATTCTTTTTGTTAGTAACTTTCCATTACCAGAGTTCCAGCTATATTTATAGAAATAAATGCAAAATTGAGCCATGTTTCAGTATTTTTTCTGCAATCTGCAAATACATCAAAAAATGAAATTTGTTTACAAAATCAGAGAAAAAGTAGGCAGATATTGAATTCCACACAAAAGTTATGAATATTTATCTACGGGAAATATTAATATCGATTTCCTGCAACCAAGAACCAACCGCAGAAATGTACGTGAATTAACGAGAACACGAAACTTATACAAATAGCCAGCTGTGTGTGTGTGTGCGGCATACCTCAAATAAGCCGATTTAAAAACAATTTCAAAAATTAAACCATTCTTAAAGCCCACCGGGAAATGCAAACGTAAAACCTCGAAATTCCATCGTCGTCGCCCCCAAATAAAACGGCGATCCCAAAAATAAAATTCCAATAAGCGAGCGGGTTGCGAGGAAAAGCGGCGGAAAAACAACGGGGGAAAAAGGTACAAAAACGCCCAAAAGGGCTGTGTGTGTGTGTGTGCGAGTCGAGTCACTCAGTCAGCCTGAGCTGTGCAATTTTAAATAATTAACAATAAAAAGGCATAAAACAAAAACGTAAACAAAATAAAGCAGCTGCAAGGGGAGAAGCAGCACAAAAGACATTTAAAATAAGCGCAAAATCAGCAGAAAAACAGTCAGCGAACCGAAAGGATAACGACTGGGGGATATGCGCCTGCCGGGGGGTAAAGGTGGCCAAGGGGGCGGGCCACACTTACACACAGCGACACACACGCATGCAGGAACAACAATAACGGCACAAGCTGCTGGCACAGTGACACACTGGCAACGCGCAAAAACAACACCACAGCCAGGAGGCAAAGAGACAAAGAGGCAGTCCCACTCACACCCACACACACACGCGAGAGCTCGCCGCACACCTGCATATAGACCAGGTGTACATATTTGCATACAGTTCACTGGGCACCCACACATCCTCGCATTCGCGCATCCCCGCGCCCCCACACAAATGCAAGTCTCAGCGGAAAGTGAATGGAACGCGACAGTTGCCAAGTCGGCCGCCATTGTGCCAGGTGCCAGTTGCCAGTTATCTTTTGCCCGCGTTACCTGTTTACCTGTTGCTACAGAGCGACAAAAAATATGGCCCAAAAATTTGTCATCAATTTGGTTTGACATTCGTTGGTGAAAATGGGTCGTGTTTTTGAGGAAAAGCAATAAGATTGTGGTAGGGATTGGGGTTTCTTGGTTTTAATTTGACTTTTAATAATTATTATTTAATTATTATTGACAATTGCGTCTAATAGAATTAATATAGTTTTAAAAATTATTCTTATTTGGTTTATAAAAATGGTTTTATGAATATTTCAAATCGGTTTTTAGGTAAATTTAAGGTGCTGTAACTTTAATAAAGGATATTCCCGTTATCGGTTCTGTGACTTTGATTTATTTTTACGCATTACCAAAATATAAATGGAACACTGTTGAATTTGATTTATTTTTTTGCAGTACCATTAAACAAAACAAATAAAAAAATTTCAGTGATTTAAACTGGGGAAATTATTATTTATTATACTATTGTGTAGTTACTACACTAAAGAAACAAATAAAATTTCAAACTTGTTGTATAAAATTGTACTGAAGCATCTTCTTAAAAAAAAATACTTGTACATTTAAAATATGAATACGAAGGGGGATACATCAATCAAATAAATAAATAGTAATCTTTTGGTTAATTAAAAAAATATACATTTTAAATATGAATACGAAGAAGAGAACTTCAATCAAATTAACAAATAGTAATCTTTTGGTAAATGTGGTAAGGTTTTTGTTCAAAAGCACCAACTAAAAAGAAATTTAAAGAATTTTGTTTCCTTAGGATTTAATGAATTATTTTGTTTTTTACACAGTTGAATCAATTTTATTAGTAAAACTCTTAAAATACCTCTTAATAAAACCTCTTCGATATACATCTCTTAATGCGTTCCCTTTAATCAATTAACTCGACCCAACTCTTATGTGATTTCTCCCACTGTATCTGCCAGTTAGCCAGGTGCCAGAGACACGTGCAGGCCAACGCGTGCCGGGGCCGCCTTCGGGGGGGTGGCCTAAAAGGGCGGGCTTTAAAAATATATTTATGTACATATATAAACTCACTAATTTGCCCCAATAAGCAGGAAACGTTTAATTAAGCACACAAAGCTGAAAGTTAAAGGGACTTACACGGACAAGATCTCCTGAAAATCTAAAGATATACATATATACTTAGCATTATTCTTCCTTCCACTTCTAACCCGAAAATATATGCAGGCAGGACAAATTATGCAAATGCTGCGCTAAGTGCAGCAAAATGCTCGCAATGCCAGCGACGACAAGCAACAACTACAGACAGTGCACGAAATAAGCGGAATAGCAGAATTAGCAGCGGCAACAAGAGGAGTCCTGTTCCGCAGGAATAGCAAGGATATAACAATAACAACACGACGGCAGCTACAGCGGCAGCAGCACTATCAACGGGCTGCAAAATGCGCTTTGGCTTAAAGTTGAGCTGCCTTTGGCCAAGCTTTTTATTATGGCTAACATGGAGCAGCGACGGCGGCGGAGGGCCGGGGGGAGGAGTCAGCGCACAGCCATCATTAACCGAGAAAATCCCATTAGGTGAGTAACCGTAACCGTAAGCCCAATGCATCTGACAGCAACTCGAGCTGCTGCTCCTTGCCCCATTTTCCCTGGCCGCCTTTGTCCTGGCACTTGGTTTTATTTTATAACCGCTCAGCTGCACAAGCCCCAGCTGCAAGGAGGCAACAAACGCCCCCGAATTTCCCACAATTTTCACTATTTTCCCCCATTTTACCAGCACTGAGAAAGCAAGCATTCTAGAAAGATTATTTCCTGGAAAATTATTAAATTTTCCTGACTCGCAGACCTTAATACTTTGTAAAGTTGCTAAATTATTGATATTAATAAGGAAAACTATTTTTATAACTCTGCTTTAAATTCTAGGAAAGCGTATCAAGATGTGCCCCTAAATATTTCCTTTTATCAATTACCTTTTGGATTCTCTACTTAATGAAGTCGATAGGTTCATGGAATACGTCAGCAAACCCTTTTCCTTTTCCTTAATTTCTGCTATTCTCTGCTAAACATTAACATCAATTGCCCTTGCCATGTGGCTTCTTTCTTTCCCTAAAACGAAGAAAAAAGAAAATTCACACAATTTTCAAAGCTTTGGCCAAATGAAGTTGCCACGAGTCAGTTTCTTTCCATTTTTTTTTTATATTCCTTCGTTGGCCACTTTGAAAACTGAAACGCCACGCTTATTAGCTTGCAGCAAACGCCACTTAAAAATTGGCTCGAATTGCCCACCACAACAACAACACCAGTAAAAGCAACAAATACAAAGTTCCCCTTCAAAAAAATACAAGAAAATAAAGCGAGGAAAAAATTACAAGACACAACAACACAAATAAAATTCGAGCGCAAAAGCAATTACAAAGTTTAAAGTGCCTTTGCTTTGAACTTAATTGACAATTTCGATGGAGGAGCAGCAGCAGCAGTGGCAGCTTCCCAAAAATGCGAGAAACGAGAACCGAAACTTTTCCCCGAGCCGAAAGCACACTAATAACAATTTTACACATCTTTGCATATTGCCTGGACCTGCCTCCTGGACCTGAACCTGAACCCGTATCGACCTGAAACTTGAACCGCATCCGGAACAGGTGCCATCTTCGAGCAGGGAACCGACGAGGTGCAGTCGGCCTTCAAGTATGCGATGCTCAACCACAACCTGAACGTCTCCTCCCGCCGGTTCGAGCTGCAGGCCTACGTGGACGTGATCAATACGGCGGACGCCTTCAAGCTCTCCAGATTGAGTGAGTATTCGAAACAGCATATTTATTAAAATATTCCCAAGTTTGTGGGTAACGATGGACGATAATTATCCGGATTCTTGATTTGGAATTCAATGTAAGACTCGATTCATGCAGAGATGCACTTGGCCTCCATTAAAAGCAGAAAAATACCACAGAATACCTCGTTACGCAGGACAATCTATTAAATATTTGCATTTTTAGCCAGTCTTCCATTACATTTGGTTTTCATATCACTTGAATTTAGATTTTATGGCAATAGAATAAGAATTGTATTAGATTGTTCAAGCATTTAATAGCTGAACTAATTGTATCTTTAATTATTAACAAAAAATGTAATGAAATTTAAAACTATTACAAGTCTCCTTAAACTAATCCTTTCCCTCTTTTCTCCCTGCAGTTTGCAATCAGTTCTCACGTGGCGTATACTCGATGCTGGGCGCCGTTTCACCCGACTCCTTTGATACCCTGCACTCCTACTCGAACACCTTCCAGATGCCCTTCGTGACGCCCTGGTTCCCCGAAAAGGTGAGCGCATTAAGACATTAATAAATATTAAAGCGAGACCGAGTGCCAAGGTCGTTGCCTATTTAAATATGAAATATTAATCATACGCACTGTTGGCTCTCAAAATAAATTGCTAACCTTGAAAAGCACACCACCCCAGCACCGCCCCCTCAACAGAGAGCAAAGTGAAATGAAAAAAAAAAACAAGGCACACCCACTCACACAGCTGCTGGTTCGAGTGTGGCGAATATTTATGAGCCGCCCAGGTACAAATCATTATAAATACTAGTGAGCTGGGACCATAGACCGTAGACTGTAGGCCACTTGTTCCTAATGATGTCCTGCCCCCCGGTCGCCGTGTGCGTGCGCTTTAAAAATTTATAACACACTTTTGGCCTCGTTTAGGCCGGGCCGCCTATAAATCAGCCAGGCAAATGCCCGAAACGAGCCCCAAAACAGGGCACCAACAACAATGAGCACTCAATAATGATTCATGTTTACTAACTCGCCATGTCCTTGCTCTCTCTTTCTCTTCCATGCCGGCTGCTTTCCATAATTTTCGCGTTTTAGGTGCTTACGCCATCGTCTGGCTTCCTCGACTTTGCCCTCAGCATGCGCCCGGATTATCATCAGGCCATCATTGATACAATACAATTTTATGGCTGGCGCAAAATAATTTATCTCTACGATTCCCACGATGGTGAGTACGACCAGCATGCATACTAATATATGGACGTGGCCCGGGCTTAGCCTGGCCAAGGACTCGGGGTTCCTGTGGGAGAGAGAGGCATCGAGGATGCGGAATCGAAAGGAGCAGAGTCAATAAGCATTTTTCCGCTTCGCTTTCGCTTCTCGCAACCTCATCTATGCAAACTATTGTGAAAGCATCTCAATATTATGAGTGCACTGGGGAAAAGGCTACTGAATTTTGGAAGTTTAGCATTAGCTAATAAATATCCTGTATAAAAAGTAGTCAGCTTTACATACCAAAATATAGATTGATGGTTAAAACCTTAACTCAACGAATAACAAACCACTTGTTTTCCAAAACCTTAATTTAAAGACTTTAATCTATATAGAAATTCGATCTATTTATTAAATATGACTAAAATAACTTTGGACACTTCTTTAAAAAATATTTAAAAGTTACTTAAGTCTGTCTAATTTTCATATACTTTAAAATAAATGAGAAACTAGTCGTCAAATGTTCCCTGGAATTGTTTTGCCTCATAACATAATTTTCTAACTTATTAAAAATCGAATTAAATTATCTAGAATCTCTTCTAAGCCCAAATTATTTTCCCCCAGTGTACGTGTGAGCCCCCCGTTTTACTGCAGCTCAAATTTGCTTTGTTATAAGTTTCTGCAAGCATTTTCCATTTACCCCACACTGCATAAATAAAGTTTAATGACACAGCCGTCTGCAGTGAGTTTTCTATGCTTTTCCCCTTTGCGCGCTGACATTTTATGCCATTGGCAGTGGGACAATTGGTTTATGTGGCCACCAGCGGACTGAAGGATAAATGGAGGGAATGAGGGAGAGACTGATAGACAGACAGCCAGCCAGATGGATGGATGGACGGACGAAGTCTAGTGTCTGGCCCTACATTATTATTATTAATGAATGCCACGTGAAAATCTCTTTGCGGTGGCCAACAGCACTCAATCAGTTCGAGTTTATGAACCCCTCTCGTGTGTTTGGGCTTAAACCCACTCAGCCTCTCAAGAGATATATCTCCGGGGCAGGGGTTGTGTGTTTTAAGCCATGAAACACTCAATCAATTCGGGGGATACCAATAAGGCTGCGGCCTCTTGTTAGCCGCTTAATGGCCACACGCAAATCAATTTTGATTTGCCAAATATGGCGGGAGTCATTGCCAGATATGGCCAATTAATAGAAATGGCCAGTGAATTTGCTTTCTCAAAATTGCCAGGCAGTTTTTCATTTTTCTCACAAACCCACTTGCGCCTGGGCTTGGTTTATGGCCATGTTTACAAGCCAACTTCTGGCACGTAGCGCCCACGCCTTCGCCTTTGCCTTTGCCAGTTAACGGCCTTTGTTTTTGGCAGGGATTCGGACTAGGACTCGGATTCGGCAACTGTTTTGTCCTGGAATGGCTTCCTCTTTTGTTTATTCGAACGCGCCAACGACGAGTTTATTACAAAGAAATAGGAAAAACATTTTGGCCAAGAAAACGAAGGAGAAAAAACAAATATTGAGAGCCCTGAAAAGGGAGAAAAAAAGAACTATTTATGGGCAATGGCCGGCTTCAGATACGATTTTTCGAGTGGCGTGTAGAACAATCAGAACAGAAATAACAAAAGCAACAAACAATATTTCGTTATGGGCTCCGCTCCGCTCCTGCTGCCCCCCAGATCCTGCCAGATCCTGGGAATCTAATTCATGCGGAGTGGGCCAGCGGCTTATAAGTTTATTCCCGCTTCTATTTACGACTTGGCCGAGAAATTGGCTTACACACATTTTCCCCTTAGCCGTGAAATTATTGTATTTGGTCGAGAACGAGAATTCCGCTACGTGCCAGCCCCCCGGCAATGCTACATTATATTATATTTATACACTCTCCACTACGAGTGTGTGGAGTGTGTGTGCGTTCAGCGAGTGTGCGAGATTGTTCACTAAAAAACACTTGTGCCGCCGGCGGCTATTGGATTTTCCAGACGAGAGAAATGCGGGCGGGGCTATCCACAGGTCATCAAAGAAGAATCCGAGCTTAGGATTTGACGCTAAAGTTTTTGGGCATTACCAATATGTATGGGATGTTGGTCCTTGAACCCTAAAGGGCAGGGACTTACCACACCTTATTGATAGATAGAATCGGGAAAGTTTTAGCTTCGCTAGTTAGACTGTAGCATTGACTCTGTAAGGCTGCAAATTTGTAAATAGAAACTTATCTTACTCCTCCTTTGTGAAATAATAATTATATTGAAGCTGTTATTCCTCCTCCCATTTTTACAACTGAAATTCCAAAGGCAGGTTCACAAACCGAGTTGAAATAACTTCATTGACGCTTCACTTGGGTTCCAGCAGCTTGACATGCTAACTGCTCCGAGCAGCTGTCCCGCTTCCAGTCATCGCCGATGGAGAGTGACTCCCATTCCGGTGCCAGCCAAGTCAAATGAGCCGTATAAGCAAATTTCCCTCAGACAACCAATGCCAATGAATTGCAAAGTATTTGCACGTACGAGACACGGGAACAAATGACATGTACATGCAAAAGTGACAGGTGGCGATGCCAAGTTGGTCGATTTTTAGCTAGATTTTTGGAAAAACATGGGTATACAAAAAAAGTTAACTTTAAAATATATTATAAAACTCAACCAATACTAAATTACTTAGATTTTTTAAAGATTTTTCCACCAACTAAGGCAAACATTTCACATAAAACAAACAAAATATATAAAGTAAATTATATTTTTGCAAATTATATCATTGCAAAGTCTTTAAATATAAATAAATATATATTTACTGTATAAATTACACCTTCAACAAACTCTATCCTCGCTTGCGTGACTTCAGTGTAATTCAAGATGATTCTCCTAAATAGTAAACCCGTTTCCATACCCTCAAGATCTGCCAGGTTGCCATCGATATTTTAGCCTGAAAAAGCCTACAATCAACAGTCTGCAATGAAAGTAAATGTCTTACTTTCACATATGTACGGATATTCAGATATATACACACATCCTGTGTATGGGGACCATGTGTGTCCTCCTGGCAGCTGCCGAAAATGAAGAAGAAATCTGAAGAATAAAGAAGAAAAGGCGGCCCTGCCCATTGCCGTGTTAACAGCACATTGACTTGCCGTGAAATGAAATTTATTACGTGGGGGTCCTGGGTGAGAGAAAAGGAATAAACATTCCAGGGCCAGAGACACAGATACGAGGAGACAGATAAGCAGATACACAGATACAGCGGCAGCTGCGACCACGTGAGATGCGTGGGGGGTCCTGTAAGAACGTGTGAAAATCTGCTTGCTCATGCTGCAATGAATACGTCAGCAGTTCACTCGAGTGACCGAAAATGCCAGCAGGCCCCTCCATACACAGAGAGAATCGTTTATTAAAGACTCAAAGGCAGAGGGACGCCGACATTTGGCATTAAAGACAAGACCCCACCGCCTGGCTAATCAATGCGACCCGAGTTCCCTAACTGCAGAATTATGCAAATGGTTTTGTTTATAGATGAAAGACTTGATTGTCTTCGAACCGAAACCCATCCTAAATCGAGACAATCAAATATGTATCGATATGAGTGCTTTGTGTGGGCATAAAAATCTGAAACGAATCTGGGATAGAGTGAGCATCATGAATAATAAGCGAGCGCTGATTGTTGCCGCCATGGTGGATGGCGGCGAGTGTTACATAATTTAAATCACAGAAGAATTTGCATAAACTGCGTCAAATGGCAGCGCAAATTGCGTTAAGACACCGACCAGAGTCCTTGGCCCCCTTCGCTCCTCCGCTGATGTTCCGGCTGGCTGCCATTAATTTAACCATTATGGGGTTTACTGCGCTTTCACTTTCATGTTATTTGATACTTTTAATGCCCGTCGCCCCGCAGCCGAGGCCATTGAAAACATATGCGCAAAGCCTTTGAGCTTGTCAGCATAATTTTCCGAGAGTTGGCAGTAACCGGGCGAGCGAGGACGTCGACGCAGTTTGTAAGTAATTAAAGCGGCAAAGTTTTTGATAGCACAACAGGCGGAAAAACAGGACGAGCGGGCAAAAACCATAACAAGCTGCCAAATTGGGGCGTGGCCCTCGAAGACGACTCTTCGGTATCCTAATTACACGGCCAGTAAGTCAGGTCGAGCCTGACGACTGGCTGCATAAATTATGGAATATTTTTGGATTTGCATTCGAATCGGGAAATGAAAACCAGCCGCGGCAACAGGACAGGGATTTCCTGGGGAGAGAAAGTTTGTTCATAATAATTACATTTGTTTATCTGCTATTCAAACACCGCTCGGCCACGTCAACTTTCTCCATAAAATATGTTAGGAAATGTCTTACTTGCTGGCCATATGCGGTGCCTGATGTGCTGTGTCCACAACCCGTATCCGTATCCTTTTAGTCAACTGCAGAGAAAAAGATAAGTCTGGAATTGAAAAGAGTTAAATTAACCCTAACAATGTCTATTTAAACCTAAGAAATATTTAGCTAAAATACTATTTCTTTAACATCATTGTATATTTTAATTGGTTTATTTTCTTAATTCGTTTTGTGACAGCTCTCATAATTTTCTCTCAGTGCTGTGGTATCTGTGTATCTTTGCATCTATTTATGCATATGTTGGTGTTTGTGATCTGGTGTCGCTACCGAAGGCAGGAAAACTTCATTTCCGCAAAACTAACTTTTGTTTAACACAACAAATTGTCTTGTTTACTTTTCGCATCTAAAGTGAAAGTTCTGTGCTAAATCTAAGGGTGGGTAATGTCGTCTATGGTGGGCGTGACACATTTACATATGGCCAGGAACCGGAGAGCTTGAATGATAATGGCCAGATTGAGTGCCTGCCATATTTTTCCATTCAATTCCAATTTGCTTTGCTATTTCAAGTTTCCAGCACAAAACAAATTAAATTTTCTGTGGCAAAAAAGAAGAACAGGGCAAAGGAAAAAATAAATATAATTGTGAATTAAATTCGTTACATAAACGAAAATGAAAGAGCCCCGGCCGCAACTCAAAATGAAACAATAAAAATCAGCGGAAATGCTGAAAAGCCACAGTGAGGGAGATGCGAGGGGGATTTCCATTCGGATTCTGCCAATTTCAAGCCCTAAACTCGGCAAAGTCGGCATGTGGGGTGAGCCGCAAAAATGTTTTGATATCAAAAATGAAATAAAACAAAATCCTCGGCCGCAACAGCATGCTCTTCAATTACACTTTCGATTTTCCGATTCACACACGCACACACACACACACCCCAAATCCGAGGGGCAAATCGCAAATCGCAAATCGAAAAGAGAAAAAAATCCAACCCAAAAATCAAATCCAAACACAAGCCAAGCGAATGGAGGCTGAAATAAAGAGGGGAGTCCAGAGGAAGTGCCAGCAAATGAAATTGTATAAAAGGCAAGGCAGAAAATTTATTGCACAGCGAGCAGAGCTCACAAAAAATGGCCGCTGACACGCACACTCTAGCATAGAGTCCTGCGAAAAGGCGACTTTGTATTACTTGGGACAATTGATACCCCCAAAAAAAAAAAAAGAAATAAAGATTCTAATTCACACAGCTGGGGGATTACTGAGACTTCAAAGTGTTTGACTTTGGCTCAATGCAAAGAGAGAGCTCCAATGAATAATTTAGTCTGCAGTCTGAAAGGACACGAAATCAGGGAGGATTTTAGTTGCTTAAATTATTTATAATTTATTGTATTTGCTTTGTTATCATTTGACTTAAACAAGGAAATTCAATGAATACGTTAACAATATTACTTAGGTTAAAGAGAATCGAGAGAAATTAATTTGTTTTCATTTAAAACGATTAAAATATATGTTATTAATGATACGATTATGTTGTTAGTTAAATCCTTTGCCCTTAGAAATGTATATAAAATGAAACCTAGGCGTATATACCCCCACATACCCTGCAAGACATCTATCTATATATCTACTATGTAGCCCCACACATAGTGCAAATCAAAGCAACAACAAATTGGAAATGTATTGAGTACGCTGCTCCGCCCGTGCGTAGCTGGGGGCGTGGCAATGGCCATGGAAGTGGTATAGCAGCAACAACAATGTCTAAATCAAAATCCAGCCAGAAGCCAGAAGCAAAAAGCAAATCCCATTTTATCCGCAAACATAAATTGAAGGCGCATTGAAGTTGCACCGCCATGTCTCATGCGACATCCGCCGAGAGCCAGTTGAGATTTTTCCAGCCATCCTTGCTGGCTTTCCCCTTGGTTATTCCCAGCACTCGCAGGAAAATCTATGAATAAATAAAGAAACTATAATTGATTTGTCCAATGTGCAGTTAACAATGTTTGCTTTAAAATATAATATTCTAACTAGCTTTGTGCCATAAAAAGGATATATACTTTTTCTCCCACTAAATACTCTCCCTCTGGTCAGCATGACTTTTCTCTCAGTGCCGGCTTTCCACAGCTCCTTCATTCCCTCGCCTTTCTTTGTTTGCTGCGTAGCTGTAATACAAATCATCTGTCCGTCCGTCTCCCGGGCTGTCTGTTTGTACGTATTCCCCTGTCCCCGGCGCATTGAATCGTTGAGTTTTGACTCGTAAAGTTGAGGCGAGTCCTGCGGGACGAAGGATGCAAAAGAAAGCAGCAAACAAAAAAAATAAGAGAACGTAAAAGACAGGCCGGGAAAGCCAGGGGCCCAGAGCTCGGTTTAAGTGCGAATGAAAGCAGTTAGTTGCAGCCATAACTCAATAAGCACAAATGCAAATTGCGCTGCCAGAGAATTCTCGGAGCGCAGCAGGCCCATGATAATTCCCTACTCCGAAAGGATAACGACGGCCCTGCCAAGTGGTCCAAAACTTGGCCTTGCCTCGGGACACTGGCTCGCCCGGCCAACACATGCGGCAGTTGGCCTAAATACTGGGGCCACCCACCCGGGCGAATCTGCTAGATACGCAGTGGCATGTACGCATCCTTGTATCCGTTTTCGGTAAATTTCAAATTGAAACTGATTTGGCTCCTTCGGCTTTTGTTTGTGTGGGAAAAGGGAGGCAGTATATGGCCTATTTTCAGACAAAGCAAATGTCAAGGCGCAGGCGACAAAGAAAACTAAGGGCAGGTTCTTGGGGTTTTCAAATTAAACGGAAAAATATATAAGAAATATAAAAATGTTATGTTAAAGTTGACTTTAAATTACACATTTTTGAGTAGATAACTTTCATAACTTAAAATTGAATTTACTTAAATATGCAATCTCTTTAATTTTAATATCATTTCAAGTCCCTAAAAGTCTTTTCTATATTTAAAATATTTTAAAAACAGAACCCATATTGGCCATACACTTATTCTTAGGGCTTTTAATAGGCTTCTCTTTTGCCATTCATATTTTTGGCCAGAAACAACGAATGTGGGCGGGCTTTATACCTTTGAAAAGCTCATAGAAATGGCCCCAGGGACACTCGTGAGACTCTTATCAAAGTGTTGGGAAAATTCCCTGGAAAATCGAGATAAATATCAGCTGATTAACGTTTTCAATCAACTAAGGCGATTATAGAACACGTAATTTCGAAATATAATTCAATTCGAGCTTTGTGCATAAGCAGATTTTGGCGTGAATTCGATTTTTGGTCGGGTGGATGGGGCGCAACCCCCTGACTAGCCGCCCCGCTTGACCTTTCCCCCAAAAGACCACCCTTTTCCCCGGGTTTCCTGTACGCTGCTGCTGCAAATGCTCGTCTTGTTGATAAGGGATTGGGATTGGGTTTGGGGGGGCCCAAGGGCCCGGGGCTTATTCCTTTTCAGTGGCTAACGACTCGCAAATCTGTTGATGGCTGTAATTTGTGTGGGGCCCTGCTAATGCAGCATACATGTGCACTTATGTGTATGTGGGCCAGCAACCCCGCTCTCCGCTTGAGAATGTGTGTAAACTTAGATAATTAACAGGATCACACTCTTTGCATCCCCCTCCACCCACAGGTCTGCTGCGCCTACAGCAAATATACCAGGGCCTGAAGCCCGGCAACGAGTCCTTCCAAGTGGAGCTGGTCAAGCGCATCTCGAACGTGAGCATGGCCATCGAGTTCCTGCACACTCTGGAGCAGATCGGCCGCTTCGAGAGCAAGCACATCGTCCTGGACTGTCCCACGGAGATGGCCAAGCAAATACTCATCCAGCATGTGCGCGACCTGCGCCTGGGCCGCCGCACCTATCACTATTTGCTGAGTGGTCTGGTAAGTGTCGCTGTCCAGCATACCCCCTCAATCATGGCCTAAAGCAGGCCGTGGCCGTAACCGAAACCCGCCATTGGCAAACGAAGTCGGGAACCAAATCGGACACTATTTTCCTATTCTGTGTAAGGAAGGAACAGTGGTGTGAGCTCCGTGTTAATAACTGAAACATTAAGGAATAATACTTGTTTTAATATTACTTATTGAAACTTGATTATAACCAAGATTGCCTATGCTTTATAATTAAATTTGTTTATATTTGAAACTATCCTTGGCCTATTATTAACTTTATTTAGTACCATGAAATAACTTGATTTCAATTTATCATATATTTCTATACACTTTTTCCCTGATTAACCACATCTTCTGCCACTGTTCCTGCCCCATTCAAATGTCCAACCAATTTCATTGTCCATTGTCCGCCGTTTCAGGTCATGGACGATCGCTGGGAGAGCGAGATAATCGAGTTTGGTGCCATTAACATCACGGGCTTTCGCATCGTGGACACGAACCGGCGGCTGGTGCGCGAGTTCTACGACAGCTGGAAGCGGCTGGACCCCCAGATGAGTGTGGGCGCTGGCCGTGAATCGATTTCGGTAAGTGGTGGTGATGGTGGCCCCCAAAACGAGGCCAGTGCCTGGTCTTGGGCCACTCGTTTGGCAGTTAAATATTTGCGGGGATTTAATGTTGACCGGAGGGAAAGGAGACACAGGACACGGGACACGAGACACGGGACTCTGAGCAGAGCTCATTCTGTAGCACAGTTTGCGGCGCTTTGTCGCTGCTCAGCCCTCTGTTTGCACTAGTGTTTGTGTGCTTGTGCCCGTGTTTGTGTTGCGTGTAGTCAAATACTCGAGCTCTTATTCCACTCTTCCACTCCAGTATTCGCATCCGTACATCCAGTCTACTAAAGTATTCCAGCGACGGATTTCAGATTTCACTTTTAGCGAGCGACAGATAGCCATCGCAAAAGTTGCAGTCAAAGGCACATGTGTCCTTGCTGGTTGTAGTGCTGCTGCTGCTTCTAGTTTCGCTCCGCTGTCCTTGTCAATGGGGCAGGGACTCAGACGTGTACACTAAACAGAAAAAAAGTGATGTTAGCTCGAGAGAATTTGTCAAGGATGGCCAACTAAATCTGAAGGTTTTCTGGAAAGAATTTAAAGAATACAGTTTTGTTATTATTAACAGATCTTTTAGATATTTATTCCCAATATAGATTCGGCTTTTGGTTTGATCAAAATTTAGTGTTTATTAATTGCTGCTTAAATTAAATCCACATGTATCTTTTATTGTAAACATTTTTTGTTGAAGTAATCTTTTCAAAAGTTATAAGTATGCTAATTGTTTAAGGAAAGCTTGACAAGACACATTTTCGAATTTTTGTATATTTAAAATCGTTTTATTTGTTCGAACGTGACTATTTCTCCAAGTGCCTTCGAAGGCAGCCCTGCGACAGCATCAACTTTGGTTTAGTTTGCGTTTGCTGGCTGTTTATATTTGTATTTCCTTGGCATTATCCCTGTTGACAAAGATTTCACTTTGTGGCGCTTAAACGTTAGTTGAATTCAGCTGCAGGCCAGTCCAGTCCAATGCCCAGTGTCCTTGGTCCTTGGACCGTTGTCCGTTCTATTCGGTCCGTTCCGGTCTAGATCCTGGTCCGTTGCTGCTCTCTTTACCAGCGCTTGTTTGTTTATTTGACTAGCGTGTGTGTGTGTGGGGAAATTCACATTAAAGTCTTTGTGCGGCATTCCGTTTCGCTCATTTCGTGTTTGCCCAACAACTGGCGGCGGCAGTGGGCCAGTTTAAGGACTCATTCAGCCGGCGGTTAAATATTAAATCAAAGTTACGCCACTCCTTTGTGCGGGTTAATGTGCGACACGTTCCCGGAATCGAGTCCCGGCGGGGTTCGGAGCTAGCTTAGAGGTTAACTCCCTCATCAGCCCCGACACCTGACCAGCGCAGGATAAAGGAAGAAAAAGCCCTGCCCCCCGAGGGCAATGGCTGGCAAAATTGTGAATAACAGCGTGTAATGCACTCATTAAATGCCAGCGAATCCATGGGGATTTTTATTGATCCAAATCCAGAATCCGCACACTTTTATATATGATTTATAGACAGGCTAAACTTTGGCCAAATAACAGAAGGGAATACAGAATATTTTAAGCAAACTAAATATTAAACCCTTAATTTAATTTACCTTAAAGTTTCACTGAAAATCCCTTCCTGTTTCCAGGCCCAGGCGGCGCTCATGTACGACGCGGTCTTCGTCCTGGTGGAGGCCTTCAACAAAATCCTGCGCAAGAAGCCCGACCAGTTCCGGAACAATGTCCAGCGTCGCAGCCAGACGCTGATGGTGGCCCAGGCGGCCGCCTCCACCTCCATGGATGGCTATAACTACACCGGTGGTGGTGGTGGCTCAAATGGAGCAGGTGGCGGCGGTGGTGGTGGCTATGCCGGCAGCGATTCCGGCGGTTCGTCGCGAGCACTGGACTGTAACACGGCCAAGGGTTGGGTGAATGCCTGGGAGCACGGCGATAAAATATCGCGTTATTTGCGAAAGGTGAGTTTAGATAGAGCACCGAGAGCACTCATGTTCCGCGTGTATCGCGATGATGATGATGATGATGAGGTGGACACAGTGTAGCGACATCGCTGGTGACATCGATACACCTGCCAGGCAGGCATCCTGCCAGCCATCCAGCCATCCAGCCGGGCAAACTGACAAAGCAATTAAGCACACCCCCCAAACACACACTCACACAGAAAGTTCCTGTTTTATCTCCCACTCTGGGATCCGTATCTGTGTAGCCTCTGTAACCCTCTGCTTGGTATCTTTCCTCCTCCTCTCCGCAGGTGGAAATCGAGGGCCTAACCGGGGACATCAAATTCAACGATGACGGCAGACGCGTCAATTACACGCTGCACGTCGTCGAGATGACAGTAAACAGTGCCATGGTATGTGTTTTCCAGTTTCCCAGGTTCCCAGTATCCCAGCATCCCAATTTCCCCAGCTCTCAGCTCCCAGTTCCCAGTTGCCAGTTCTCGGCCCTGTTAGTGTTTTGTGTAATGGTCCGGACAGCATTAAGCCAGTCGACAAAAAAGTTAAAGCACAATGAAAGTTTTTGGCACTTTTTGGAGCAGTTTTCAGGTAGTTCTTTGCATAGAAATAGTTCAGATTAATTCATTCAAACAGCTCAAGGCTGAGGAATATAAACAGACAACAATTAATTGGTTTTAGTTTTAACAAAACATATTATAAACATTGTTAAATATCATTCTAGCTATCTTTAACTTTAACATCTTAACTTTAAGACAATATAGAGATCGTTATCATTTGTTTTAGCCAGCAAACATGTAGTTATCCTGTTTATAAAGTAGGTTTGTCTAACTCACTACCCATCCCCGCTGCCACTTTTGGTCTTGTAAAAACCCTCTAAGCCGAGTAAAATTAAATTGGCCCAGCTGTCCGGACCTGGAAATAGCAAATAATTCAGACTTAGGCAAATATCGATTTGGCTCGCTGTCCTCTTGGGAGGCAAGGTGTCGATGCCTGCATTATTTATGGCCTGACCAGACCGCCTTAGTAATTTGTAATCTTTTGGGGGCTTCTCCTCTTTTTCTCCAACCTCGCCGCAGGTCAAGGTGGCCGAGTGGAATGACGACGCTGGACTGCAGCCCCTAAATGCCAAGTATGTCCGACTGCGTCCGCATGTGGAGTTCGAGAAGAACCGCACTTATATAGTGACCACTGTGCTGGAGGAGCCGTACATTATGCTCAAGAAGGCAACGCACGGGGAGAAGCTGCTGGGCAACGAACGCTTCGAGGGATACTGCAAGGACCTCGCCGACCTGGTGGCCAAGGAGCTGGGCATTAACTGTGAGTGAATGCGTGAAGTGCTCAAGTGCTGCTTAATCGAATGGAAAAGTCACCGATTCGGGGGCACTTGAAGAAATGTTAGCCTTCCAGTTTGATTTAGAAATTAATAAGCTTAAGAAGATCATTTCCCTTGAGCATTATTTCCGTCTTTAATTACTCTTTAATTTCTTATAAGATTAAGAATTAAGATTGAGCACTATTTCTCCCCGTGTCTCAATTGCAGATGAACTGCGCTTGGTCAAGGATGGCAATTACGGCTCCGAGAAGTCAACAGCCCACGGCGGCTGGGATGGCATGGTGGGGGAGCTGGTGCGCAAGGTGAGTCCGCTGTCCGGAGTATTCTACCCCTAAGCCCCCTACTGAACCCACTGAAACTCCTTCGCCTGCAGGAAGCGGATATTGCGATTGCCGCCATGACGATTACCGCCGAACGCGAACGTGTCATCGACTTCAGCAAGCCGTTCATGTCGCTGGGCATCTCCATCATGATTAAGAAGCCAGTGAAGCAGACGCCCGGCGTGTTCAGCTTCATGAATCCTTTATCACAGGAAATTTGGGTGCGTATATATGTGTGTGTGTGTATTAAGCGGGGGAACAGGATACGGCTAGGACCCCAGGCTTCTCGGGGATTCCCCTTTACCTTTGGCCACCTGTCTGCACTTTGCTTCATTGGCACTCAGCGAAGCGAGGCTGCAGCTCGAGATCCCTGGAAACACATTTTAATCAAGTCGCAGCCGGGACCTTTGATATTGCCAGCCGGCACTTGGCATCGCCTCCAAATTTCTAATTATTTCCCGTCACAAACTGTCCCGGACTGCGACTAGGAACACAGCGAGCGCAATGTGTTTATTTTCACTTTGGTAACGAGTCAAAATGTTGCTAAAATTGCGCTGCATACAAATGAGTAAAGTTTTTAAACAATTTCTTCATTTCTGTTTCCTTTTTTTCCGCTCCATTTTTATTATATTTCTGGGTGGCGGTGGCTCTTGTTCCTTCTTTTTTTACTCGCTTCTCGGGCAGAAGTTTGCGGCAAAGTTTCGACTTGTATATTTATTTCTTCTGGTTTCGGCTTCAACTTGGCACCACGTAAGCTCCCAAAGTTTAATAGAGTAAACGACAAAGTTTTTGTGCTTTTGCCACTGTTTGCCTTTTTTCACATTACTCGCATAAACAGCAGTGCAGGAGAGTGCGGGAGTTTTCCCGGAAAACGGCGGCGGCGGCCTCCCCCAAATTACGTGGCCGTCAAGTTTTAAATTTTACGCTAGTCCCAGCGTCCGAAGTTTGGCGCTGGAGGCTTGTTTAAATAATGGCAGCCCATCAAATTTGTATGAGCGTTTAGTTGATGTTTATGTTGCACCCGGGTAACCGTAGACCCTTTCCCCCTGAAATATATAGTTACTCGCAGTGGGGGAATGCGGGTAGACAATTAAACAAATTAAATGGGTCCCAAAACAGACACAGGCAGTGGCAGTGGCAGGGGCAAAGGGCCGGGCTAATGCGCTGTAAATGCGCAAAATTATGACGACACTGGCTGTAAAATTTACGCACAATAAAAAATTCATAAAAAAGGGGCACAGGACTCAAATCCGAATCTCGAAAGTCAAAGAGTGTTGACGACAGCGCGACAAACGCGAAATTAAATGCGAATAAAAGTCGGCGAGAGCAGCGCGCCAAAGTGAAAGCTAATGCGTAATTTGACATGAGCTAAAAAATTACAAATGCAAATTAGTTTCCAGGGGTCGGGCGAGTCCTTTCCAGGCTGTCAAGGCTCCTCCAAGGGGTTGTACGGGGCAAAGGGCGGCGATGGCAAAAGGCAAGGCGCAAAGTTAACAAGCTAATAAAAAAGTCTTTTACAAAAAATTTATCATAAATTAAATGAAGCATTTTAGCTGCACCCACACACAGCGGCACACACCCGCTGAACACAAGCTGAAAAGCAGCAACAAGGCAGGACACAATCCTGCTTAGGAGCTAGCGAGTGTGTGGCGAAGCCATTCAGGCATATGAAAGCAGTGGCGACAAGGACACACCTTTCCTTTCCTTCAGACACGCCGGCGAGCACAAAGACGCGTTTCAGAGCAGCCATTCAGGTGCTGACAGCTCCGGAGCCACACACACACCCTGGCAATCTGACACTCTGCGAAAAATTATAACTTAAAAAATTATTTAAACATATGTATACTCAACATAAAAACCTAGCAATTTCGTGATTGTAATGCTTTTAAGCACTACTTGGTATCAATTAGTGTGCCCAAGCTTGCTTAGCCTGCAAGCAGTGTGACCCTGTTCATACAAAAACTATAAGAAGCCCTAAAATTTAAGCAGCAATTACGTTAATTTGCTAAAAATTAAGTTTAAATTAGTTTTGTGTTGATAAAAAAAAAACATTTTAATGCGAAATTAATTGCATCTTCATTTCGCTTATTATAATTTATAATTTTCTTCGTGTGCAACAGAAGCAGTGGCAACGGTTGCCAGACGACAGCGGCACAGCTGCCACAGCTGCTCCTGTCGATGTCCTTGGGTGCCATTGTCTTGCCCTTCGCTCCCCCTCGCCCTCGTTCCATTAGGTTAATGTTTCGGTATTTTCTAGGAAGCCCCGACCGCTTCCGCTTCAATTAGTTAAGAAAAAATTAATGGAAAAAAGCAGGATCGGGCGGGAAATTCACTGTGCTGGTGGCACAGGTGCCAGGCGGCATCCTTGCTCCATGTCACGACCGTCTCATGTTTACTCACTCCTCTCCTCTCACCCTCACCTCTCTTTCGCCCGCCAACAGGTGAGCGTCATCTTCAGCTACATCGGCGTGAGCATTGTGCTGTTCTTTGTGTCGCGCTTCTCACCACATGAATGGCGGCTCGTGCAACAGCCGCCGCAGCAATCACAATCGCCAGGTAAGTGCGCGCACCTGTTCACCCCACTCACCTGTTAAGGCCTAGAGCCAGGAGCCCGGACCCAACCACGAGCTGGGTCCTGGCTGGCAGTTTAAATATTGTATATATTTAAATAATGTATTAAATTAAACGCCGCTGATGGGGGCCACAATGAAATAGGAACGATGGTGTTTTAATGAAAGAAAGTCGCTCATAATCACTGTAAGAGCTAAAGGACAAAATTGTTAAAGAACAAATTAAGCAGAGGAATATTTATAAAGCTCTGGCAGAGTGATTTCCTTTATAAAAATCTTGATATGGTTATATACATTTTCAAACTAATTTTATTTATATACTTTTAAGTACAGTATATTATTATTAAGTCAAATAAAGAAAGAAAAGTATGCAGTGATGAAAAAACTCATGTAATCATTGCATACTTTCATGCTTGTTAAGTGCTTTTACTTGTAATCATAGCATACTTTTAGGCATTCTTCGTTTTAATCACTTAAATATTATATCCTAAATTTAGTTATTAGACCTAATTTAATATACAAAAATGCCCAGTTTTTCCACAGTGCAGTTCTTCTGAAAATCCCTGCGTTAGCTAAAAAAAAATAAAGACTGAAGCTGAATTGCCGAAAATCTCGTAATTGTATGCATCTGCTACAACTTTTGACTTGTTTTGCATTCGATTTCATTTGATTTCATGGAAATTCAATTATTTCAATTCAATTTTCCATCGCTGCTCCCCAGCTCTGTTGTTATTGTCGGAATTGTGATGACAATCAGAGCGCGGAGTCGCACATGAACCCGGCAGTTTGCAAGGGCGTGTGAGAGCGCTGTGGAGTGGCTGTTCATAACAATCTATTGACATCCTGCAAAACATCCTTAATGTAATTTTAGCGGAAAGTAAACAAAATTGTGTATGCAGGCGGCGTTTACAGACAGTGTAAAAACCGGGGATAGACAAACAGAGACGCTGCCATAGAGCTGAGTGCAAAATAAAAACCTGGCACAGAGAGTGCAGGGCAAAAATCGAAAGGACATGCCAGGTCCTCGACAGAGTCAGCATCTGAATCCACATCAGCATCACGAGCAGCAGAAGCCCTCTGTGTGGAATGGAGGATGTGGGTCGGTCGCAGGAGCAGCAATGTCATCACATCACATCTCCGACCGGCAGTCAATGGCTTTGCAATTGAAGCAAATGGGGAACAGAGACTTGGCTATGGGTTTGATTGCATATCAATTAGAGCAGGCGCAAAAAGCCAAGCCAAACGAAATGATTGAAACTTGGACAGTCGACATGGGCACGTACCGACAACTCACTGCCGACCCTTTTTTCTAGGAACACAGGGGGAAATTATGAAAATTCAGGTGATGGAATAAAGAATTCTAAGGAGGTATATAGAACTTAATTCGTCTAAATTTAGACATAAGAAAGGTAGAAAATATTTAAACAATTATTTGGGAATCTTAAACGTATTTATTTCTGAGTAAAAAAAAAGCTTCAATGAAAAACATATGCGAAAAGGCCTTATTTCTTAGGACTTGCTCTTTATTTGTTTTATTTAAAATAGGAACTAAGCCAATTCAGTTAACAAAAAAAATATATATAAATTATTAATATTAACTTTATTAGTTTCCAGATTAAGAAAATATTATTTAAGTTAAGGCAGCTATAAAAAAAACAGAATAATATTCTCTTCGAGCCCTAAGAGATACCCTTTTAGTATATAGACATAAGTGTACAATCACCACCTAGGCACCTATTTCTCCCAGTGCACTGGCAGACTGCGTTTGCCGTCTGCGGTTTCGCTTTGTGGCCAACTCACAGGACCCTCCGTTCACCCTCTGCTCTCCTCCTTGCTCTTTCAGATCCGCATGCACATCACGAACAGCTTGCCAATCAGCAGCCGCCTGGCATCATCGGAGGTGCTCCCATGGCCGTGCCCGCTCCCCCGGGACCGCCCACTCCTGGTGCCCAATCGGCAGCCGGAGCTGCCGCCCTGCAGGCCGCCCTCTCAGCTGCCGGTAGTCCGGGATCCGGCGGCTCCACCTCAGCGGCGGTGAACGAGTTTAGTGTGTGGAACTCGTTCTGGTTCTCGCTGGCGGCCTTCATGCAGCAAGGATGCGACATCTCACCGCGCTCGGTGTCGGGCAGGATTGCAGCCGCCTCGTGGTTCTTCTTCACCCTGATACTGATCTCCTCGTACACGGCCAACCTGGCCGCCTTCCTCACCGTGGAGCGAATGGTGACGCCGATCAACTCGCCGGAGGATCTGGCCATGCAGACGGAGGTGCAGTATGGAACCCTGCTGCACGGCTCCACCTGGGACTTCTTTCGGGTGAGTTGGGAGAGGGATAATTATAAGTGAGTGAAGTTAAAACAAATTTAAATAACTGGAAATTCTAGACAAGAATTCCCAACTATTTAAGAAACCTTTTGCATGGAACTCTAAGCTATTTTTTTGTACTGGAATACCCACATTCCCTATTGGCCGGAATTTGTCCGGAGTTATGTGCCCCGATTGCCTGGCAGCCAAATTAATTTCGGGTGCTCATGTCACACACTCATTTGACAACCGCACAATGGCCAAATCAAAGACAATAAAAGCCAACAGTCGAGAGGCAGAAAACCATTAGAATTTGCGAGCTGAGCCTTTTGAGACGTCAAAATTGAGAGGGCCCCAGCCGGGCCAAGGATTAATTTGTGTTAGACGAGAAATAAAAAGCAATTTGCCGCTCATCCCGCCCCCTTTCGGCTGCTCCAGCCCTCCGATTTGCCTCGATTTCCCCCGATTTGCCTCGATTTCCCACCGAACTGCCTGCCATTTGGGGCCAAAAATGCAAAAGAAATGAGACGCAATTCTATTTTTTATGGCTACATTTATTTGAGATGCTTTTAAGCACACTTACGCTCCGCTGCCTCGCCATGTGAGCAGATATTTCTATATGTATATAAGGGGAATGTGGATATATACATATATATACGTACAGTCGACTGGGAACCCGATGCCGGCACTACGCTGATGGATGTCCTGGGCTGAGCTGGAGTCCCTATCCGCCGGCATCCGACTGTCCCGGGATGCCAGCGCGTATCTGCCGCATATATCCGTGCCTTACTTTATATTTCCCCTCGTTTCGTTTCGTTTCTTGGGCCGTGCCCGCAGCGCTCCCAAATCGGACTCCACAACAAGATGTGGGAGTACATGAACGCGAGGAAGAGCGTCTTCGTGAATACCTACGACGAGGGCATCAAACGCGTGCGCACCTCCAAGGGCAAGTACGCCCTGCTGGTGGAGTCGCCCAAGAACGAGTATGTGAACGCCCGCGAGCCCTGCGACACAATGAAAGTGGGCCGCAATCTGGATACAAAGGGATTTGGCATCGCCACGCCGCTCGGTTCGGCGCTAAAGTGAGTACACTTGGGGGAAATAGGGGGTAGGTAGGTATTAGTGGTGAGGCCCCTTTCTGGAGCCTCCAATTAGAGCTGGGCTCCTTTTCATTTTTACTTCATATAGAATATTTAAATCTTAAGCTGAATACTTTTGATTCGTAAGTAAAATATAGTTTATATTTCAAATAGAGTTTACTTACACAGAGTTTTAGGGATTTTATATTGGTTTTTTTCGAAAACAACTAATTATACCATGTGGTTTATTGAAGTTTAAAATGTCTACTTAGATACCTTAAATAAATTGTAATTTTTCTAGGAACTTAAATACTTTAAATTAGAAACATAAACATGATAAATTCCCAACATTTAGACAACCATTGTGTTCTGTGTTAATAAAGGCGTTGTAGGTATTTTTCTGTAATGTATTGAAAGAATATACCTTTTCTTAAGGGCTTTCATCCATTTATTATTTAATTGTAATGCTTTAAAAAATAATAGTTCCTTTCTTTTGCGTGAGTTTAGAACAAGAAGCACTGAAACCCAAATAGAAAAGGAGCCAGAAATTGATGCCTTTTTGGGGGGATGGGCTGGAATGGAGGGTTCTAGTTCTACAAGCTAACCCACATACTTAACAAAGGAACCGCCACTTCAATGCCACTCTTCATCCTCAATCCACCCCCTCTCTCTTCGTCCAACAGGGACCCCATCAATCTGGCCGTGCTGAAGCTGACGGAGAACGCGGAGCTGATCAAGTTGCACCAGAAATGGTGGTACGACAAAACGGAGTGCAGCATCCACAAGGAGGACTCCGCGCACAACGAACTCTCGCTGAGCAATGTGGCTGGGATATTCTACATCCTTATTGGCGGCCTCCTCGTCAGCGTGTTGGTGGCCATCCTGGAGTTCTGTTTCCGCAGCAAGGATACGCGTTCCGCTTCCAGCGGCAGTTCCGGCATGTCCATGTCGATGGGCATGGGCCGTGGCATGGGGATGGGCATGGGCATGGGACTGGGCCATGGGGCGGGCAGCGGAAGCCTGGGCAAGGCCAACGGCTCCATGATGCTGGGCTCCTCGAGCGCCGTTCCCTCGACGCACACACATCAAAGGAGCGGGCTGACGGACACCATGCACGCCAAGGCGAAATTGACCATTCAAGCGAGTCGCGACTACGACAATGGACGCGTCGGGGTGAGTGTTTGCACTAACAAAAAATTGCTAAACAAAAAATTTAAGTTCAATTTTACAATTATTTTGTAATTTTTATAATTAAATTATTCGCACGAATTTTTATTTGGAATTTATCAATTAGAAACTTGAATTGTTGTTGAAGCTTTTCAATCGAGGCCTCTACAAAATTTTCTAATATATCCAAAGCCTCTTAAAAATTACTTCCAAAAAGATTATGAAAACTAAACAAATAGTAATGATTTAATATAAATAAAAACAAATCTTTTCTAAAATATTTATGAATATTTATAAGCTGACAAAATGTATAAAACCATTAATCAAGAAATTATCATTGCAAACTTTTAAACACATTTCTAAAGGAAATTCAAAATGATTTCTTTGGAACTTATTGAAATTATTATCTTAAAAATTATTTTTTAAAAACTATATATAATTTAGTGAATATTATTTTTCATATACAATCAAATATACAAATATGCAGCCCTGCTTTTTCTCTCTGTGTATGGAAACAACTCGAAATTGCGACGCGTTCGTCCTATTTTTAACGCACTTTCGATGTGTATCCAGACAGTGCTTCCGTTCCGTTCCGACTCTGATTCTAATCCCCGCACAGTACCTCAATTGCGCCTCGTTGCAGTACTATCCGCCCG
>VNJV01014816.1:0-12172 GCA_008042635.1 Drosophila nikananu | reverse complement strand
GCGAGTGAGATATGAGACATTGAGTGAGTGCAGATTTCAGTTCACCATTCTGTTAATAATTCTCCGACAAGCTCATGTTAATTTTCCCATATAAAATTCTGCTAAAGGCTCTGTTAATAATTCGCCGACAAGCTCATGTTAATTTTCCCATATAAAATTCTGCTAAAAGCTCTGTTAATAATTCGCCGACAAGCTCATGTTAATTTTCCCATATAAAATTCTGCTAAAAGCTCTGTTAATAATTCGCCGACAAGCTCATGTTAATTTTCCCATATAAAATTCTGCTAAAAGCTCTGTTAATAATTCGCCGACAAGCTCATGTTAAATTCGTGGTGAACAGAGCGAATGAGTCAGTTTTTCATGGTGAATTCAATATCGATATTCGCTCTAGTGATGCCGAAAACATCGATGTTTTCAACATCAAGGTTTTTCTTGGCGAAGTTTTCCGATGTTTTTCGATGTTTTTGTTGATGTCGATGTTAGGCGATTCATCGATATTTAATGTTCGATGTTGCATCACTAAGCCTTGATTGTGACAACCCCACCCCATTTTTTAACACCATGCAGCTAGGTCACCCCTATTAATCCACCGTGCACGGGAATGGACGAAGCGGTACCGGTAATTTTACCTATTCGTCCATTCCCGTGCATGGTGGTAAACAAATGGGGTGGTAAAATTTACCGATTCGTCCTCTCTCGTTCATGGTGGGGTAATCGAGGTTTTCTCTTGGCGATGTTTTCTGATGTATTTTTAATCCCAAAGTTAAGCAATGCATCGATGTTATATTTTGCCAACAGCGACGACCATCAACATCGATGTTTTCGGTCGAATCTGCATCACTACTGCCAATTTACAACTGATTCTGAACTTCAAGTTTCAAACGACCAGTGCTGCCGTCGGGCGTAAAGAAAACAGAGAGTTGGCAGGCCGAAATGCTGTTTCGGAAGCAGTGTGGCCATAATTTAAAAAAAAGGTGTAGAAATTGGGAAAGGTGATATAAACTGTTATAAAATGTGCAACGCCCTTGCGATTTTAAAGACATACATTAATGGTTTATTTTGTAGGAGATCCGTTCTTAATTCAAAAATGACCATTGCTTTCCTTGCCTTAACATCGTTATTATTTATTGTTAAAGGATCTGCATTTTAATAATTAAAAAAAAATAATTTTTTTTATAGGCTTCATAAAAACAGAAAATGTGTATAATACATTTCCCCTATATTTAGTGCGTTCTGTACTTTCCCCGCACAGCTGACTGTTGTGAAATCTGGGCGGGCAGTTTAAGTTTTGCATACTGACACAGGCTGACTGACATAAACCTTGTCATTTTAAATTTCTTTTTGTTTAACTTTAATCCCTTGGCCACAGGAAGCTCTATATTGGTTTATACACCGCACAATATAAGCTGCAAGTCTCATAAAGCATTGATAGCGTCGAATTTAGCTTGATTTTGGACGAATCCACAGGTGTAAAGGTTACAAAATAATCAGGTATGTCTGTATTCCTAATTATTTTATAAATATTCCAAGTATTTTTATTAAATTCGATTTTTTCTTAATTTCTTTTCTTGGAACTTGATTTTTTTAGCTCATATTTTCCGTTGATCCAACCTTTTCCGCTCAGAAAGAAGTGACATCGCTGCTGGGGGACTGCTCGATGCGCCCCACTCATTCAGTCGCTTGATGTCGGACACGGCGGACGCGTTTTGGAGCTGCTCTCTGCGATAAAGTCGTTTTGTGTTTTTGTTTTGTTTTTTGGAAACAGTTGTAAGCCCACAAATTATTTAGCAACCACAAAAAGGTTCCAAGTAAACCAACAAAAAACAAATAAATAGGAATATAATTAAATATTTTCACGCCAGTGTCGCGGGCGATTCTTTTATTTTTTGTTTAGTGCCTACATATATATATCTTTTTTTTTTTTGGCGCCAGCGTAGGCGTAAAGAGAAACTACCCAAAAAAAAGCATAGAATTTGTTTTGTTTTCTATTTGTTTTTGCCTTTTTTTCGTGTGAAATTGAAGCCCGGCAACGGCATCCGCCTGAAACAATGAAAGTTGATTGAATATTTTTTTTTATGCAAATTTCCCATTGCAGAAGAAGCGGCTTTCGCGACAAAACGTCAGAAAATTAGAAATTCGCAAGGAATTCACCAGGAAATCAGGTAAATACAGGCTGCTCTTGGGTTTTTGTTCGCTTGTTTTTCGTGGGAAAGTTGAAGATCAAGGCCAGCGATGGGGTGCCTGCTGGGTGGCTGCTGGGTGCCTCTCTGCCAAGGTGAAGGTCATTGCAGGCGAATGTGTCGGCGGGCTGCAGCCGTTTTTGTTGTTATATAAACACCCCCCAACGCACCACCACCACCACTAGCCCGGTGCCCGGGGGAGTTGGCTCACTAACCCAGTAGTGCGCATGTCGCCTCCTTCGAAGGCCGTTGCCTGACCTCCAAGCACCGCGCCCCCCAAGGCTGCGGTCAGGGAGAACGGCACTTCCTGGCTGGGGTGGCGATGGGTGGTTCTTCATGTCGGGGGAAATCTCAAGAACTTTGTAGACCTGGGTGACTTTTTTTTAAATTTTTTACATATTTAAAAATTTTTAAGGACATTAAAGTTGTTATTTGTGTATTTTTTTAAGGCTTGAATGTTATTAAATAATAATAATAATAAAACGTATAGTTTTTAACGAAATTCATAGAGTGTTGTATACATTTTGGACACATCAAATGAAATATGAAATATGCCTTAAAGCAAGTAAAAAAGAAGATTTTAAATTCATTTTTTGAATAATTGCACTTTTACGAACTTTTCTGAACATAAATATATTTTATTAATTATAATTCCAAATCAAATTTGAAGATTTTGGATTACGTTTTTATATAACGTGTAATTTTGGAACATATTTTGAAACAAATATTCTTCCTGACAAGTAAGAAAGAGTTTTTTTATTATAATTTTAAACGAATTCTGAAGATTTTGAGTTAAAGTGTTTATTAATAGCTATTTTAGAACATTTTCAACATAAGTATACATAAGTATACTTTTAATTTTATTTGTTTTTTTTTTTAATATTAATTAAAGTAAAAAAATAAAATAGAGTAAGTCCTAGGGAAAATATTTAATAAAAATACATATGCTAAAAATATGTTCAAAATACTATTGCAAATACATGTTTTGGTATTGTATGAACTCCTTGTTAAATTTCTATTTAATTGCTCATTACTATAATTAATATAATTTATTTTATTATTATTAGTATAATATTAATTTTAACTTGATTGAATTTTTAAGTCAACTTTATTATTTTGATGGCCATGGCTGTGCCTAGCATTGAACTTGACAATGGCCATGGCTGTAGTGGCGGAGCAGCCTTTTGGCCAAGTGCGGGCTTTCGGTGCTGGCTGTTTGTCGCTAACAAGGTTAGTGGGTTAAATGGCCCGCTCCCGCTCCCTCTCCTGCCCACCCCACACCTCCTCCGACTCCTCCCGAGCCCGGATCCGAGGAAACCCGTTAGTTTAGCATTAACCCGCCGATCGGCTTTGGCATTGCTTTGGCTCTGACTCTGGCTTTGGCTCTGGCTTTGGCCTGGCTCTTGCGCTGGCTCTTGCTCTGGCTCTGACCATTAAGAGCCACTTACACTCGCTCGCTTACTTTCCATGCTAATCAAAACGCCGATTCGGCCCAAAATAAGCGGGGCGCCTAATTGAAAGAAATTTGTTTGCGGCGACATGTCTCTGTGGACTCTTGAGTTTCAGGCTGCACAGCAAGAAAAATGAGGGGGAAAATTAAAGGAATTTTGAATGAAAAAAAACAAGAGGTTTCGATATATTAATAAAATATATACATACAAAAAAATATATATAAAAATACTAGTGAATAAATAATTTGTTTCTATTTTTTTTGTTATTTATATATTTTTTACTTCTAGAAACGAAGTTTTATTTACTTTTCTACCTTAAGCAGGCAAGTCGATCTAGACATATTTCTCCAGTTTCTTAGTTTCCAAGTTATCAGGTTTTGCATATTTTTAAAACGACTGGAAATGGAATCTATATTCTATAGTTGCTATCTAGAAACGTTGAATAGCCAGACTTGTAGGTTTCAGACAAAAGAAGATTGATTTTAGGCTTTTTTTTGTATTTTAGAATATGCACTTTCCTTAATTATTTACCTCTCTTGTTTTCCACTTAATTAATCTTATATATACAAAATTTTGAAGATTGTTTCTCAATATATTATTTGTCAGTATGCTTTAGCTTTTTGTGGCTGTGTAACTCGCTATTTGCCACTTGCAACTTGCAAGCTGCCACGCTGCTAATGTGGCTGGCTTCTTGGAAGTGGCACAGCTGCGTACCAGGTGAAATTGGGATGGAGATGGAGATGGAGCCGAGCTGATGATAAACGTAGCGATTTCTTATCAGGTTTGCCACAAAGCACTATACAAAAAATACAACAAAATGAAACAAATACGAGTATTGAAAAGGAAAAATATGTAGTGGCTTGTGGGGAAAATAAGAAAATAAATAAAAATTGAAAGAAGTCAGAACGTTATAGCTTTCAACGCATTAAAAATATAATAAATAACAATTAAAACAAGAAAACTGGTTAATATTAACAAAATTAATTTAATAATTATATAATTTGAACTAGGAAAGCTTTTCTGACCATTTTTTTGTGAAAAAATGGGAACATTTTTGGCTTAAAAATAGAGACCACCAGAAGGGTTTTTTGGTCATAACTTGGCTAAAACTTAATCGATTTGAGTCTGGTTTGGTTTTTTCTTCTTGGTTTTTAAAGGAAAACTTTTCTGCATTTAAATCTCGATTTCCAATTTTGAGTCCAATTTTTTTAAATTTTGACGATGGAACCCCTTAAATTTTTTTTGTGAAAAAATGGGATCACTCCTGCAGGGTTTTTGGGTCATAACTTGGCTAAAACTCAATCGATTTTAGTCTGATTTGGTTTTTTCTTCCTGTTTTTTAAAGGATAACTTTTCTGCATTTAAATCTCGATTTCCAATTTTGAGTCCAATTTTTGACAATTTTGACGATGGAACCCCTTACCTTTTTTTTTGTTAAAAAATGGAATCACTCATGCAGGGTTTTTGGGTCATAACTTGGCTAAAACTCAATCGATTTTAGTCTGGTTTGGTTTTTTCTTCTTGGTTTTTAAATGAGCCCGATTTTTGCAATTTTTTATAAAATTTTTACAAAATTGTGTAGTATTTTTTTTCTTCCAAACATGACAAAATCAACTCTGCTATTGATGCTGATCAAGAATATATATGATTTATAGGGTCGGAAATGAGTCCTTCACTCAGTTGGAAGCTTCTGAAATTAGCTAAGCTGATTAAAATTCAAAAACCTTGAAAGGGTTTAAAATATATATTTTCTATGTTCAGAAAATATTCAGTACATATATATTTTCTAAATATAACAGATATATTTAGTAATATTGTAGATATTCTTTAACCTCGTGAAACAAATAATTTAAAACCTTTTGAGGGCAACCAGTGACTCACTGCCAAGATCGAGTGTACTCACTCTTTGGACCCCAAACAGTTCGATGACTTGCAGCGTGAATTGCATTTCGAGTGGCAAGCTGACATAAAATATACATACCAAAAAAAAATGACAGACTGGCAAACTGACAGACTGACGGACTGATGGATGGGCAGACGGACAAATCGTGCGGGCTGTCGGGTTTATGACCAGCATAAGCCAAGCCCAGGCCCCTCAGAGCCCCGGCACGATCCCCAGAGATCCCCAGCGATTCCCAGCGATCCCCAGCGATCCGATAATTGCGCCCAAAAGAGAGCGCACAAAAACACGGGAAAATTGAAACTCTCGAAAAAGAAAAACAACATGGAAGAGAGTGGGAAAAGACAGAGAAACAGGCGTTAAATGGAAACCAAAGCAAAGTCATTAAACGCAAAGTGCTGGAAAAAAAAACAAAGCAACTAAAAACGACAAAATAAAAGACGGAAAATTACCGAGAAATAATAGGAAAAAAAGAGTTTAAAGAGGGGTTTTTCATTTTCACTTTCACTGTTGCAAAAAGGGGGCCTAGGGGGGCAAAGGTGTAAGGGGAGAGGCAGTACTCTGTTGCGCTCTGATAACCCCTTAAAGAGCCCAGATTTAAGCCAGAAAGAGCATTCTAAATGGGCGGTCACAGCCCGTTGACTCCCAAATGAGTCATGGAGGTGACCCAAAAATCTGGGATGCCTCACTTTGGCTAGATCTTGATGGGAGTTAGTCACTTGTATAGCATTTAAGAGATCTTAATGGGATTTTAGTCTGCTGTATATCATTTTTGTGTCTATTGAAAAGCATTTTAAATTGAAATTATGAATATTTTAGGGGTTTCTCGCTGGAATTTTGTTTATATTCGTTGAAGTTTCCTTAATTCTTACTTTAAATATCGAAACTGTAGAGTATCTGTAGACATTCTGACTTTCTGTTAGTTGTATAACATTTTTTGTCTATTGAAAAACATTTTAAATTGAAATGATGAATATTTTAGGAGTTTCTTCTTGGAACTCTTTATTTACTGCTTGAATTTCCTAAATTCTTACTTTAAATATTAAATCTGGAGAGTATCTGTAGACTTTAGG
Source organism: Drosophila nikananu (assembly GCA_008042635.1). Lineage (NCBI taxonomy): Eukaryota > Metazoa > Arthropoda > Insecta > Diptera > Drosophilidae > Drosophila > Drosophila nikananu. The sequence continues at coordinate 5,568 of VNJV01014816.1, read as the reverse complement.
TCTTCCTTTTAACGCTTTAAATCAGAAATTTATTTGAAACATTTACTGATTTGGATACTTCTCATTTAAATATGAAATATCTATAAACTATCATTTGCTATCCATGTAAATTTAACCCAAATCAAAGAGAGTTTCCTGTTAAAACTAAAAAAAAAATATATATATTTAAAATATATATTCAAATAATATAATATAATATAATATTAAAACTTGATGAAAATTAGACATCCAAAGAAATCTGAAAACCATATTTTGTGAGCTGCTTTTATATTTAATATTGAATATATACAACATGTTTTTAAAGGATAATAATAATAGAATATTTAAGAGAAGGATAAACTATACGGGTTAATTATATACAAAAAATTCTCAAATGCCCAAGAAGTTGTAAACCAATTTGAGGAATTCTCAAGCTCAACTTAGGTGTTTTTTCAAAGAAACTCTTCATTTTGAATTTTCAAAGAGAATTCAATGGGAGAATCTCTCCGCCACCCTTATAGCTTGGCAGTCTCGCTGATCCACTGCCTCAGCTGGGAGACCCTCTCGTAGCCATCGGGAGCAGCTCGCCCGCAGCCGCCCATCACAAAGCTGGCCAAACCCACCAGCTGCCCCTCGTAGGTGGCCGGGCCGCCGGAGTCGCCATAGCAGGCACCCTTCCGGGCATCGTGCAGCAGGCACATGGTGGTCTCCGGCAACAGCGGCAGATATCTCCGCCTACAGGTGCTCCTGTCCATGTTCTTCACCTGCCCGTACAGCAGGTCATTGGAGATGGGTCCGCTGTTGGAGATGGCTCCCCAGCCGGAGATGTAAACGCTGGCGCCGCTGGGCGGATCCGAGGTGGCCAGCTCGACGGCCTTGGCATTGTCATTGAGACTCAGCGGCTGGGTGAGGCGGAGCACGGCCACATCATAGCCATTGCCCTTGTACTTGGGATGCACATGAACGGCGGCCACCTGACGTATTTCGCCGCCGCCATTGGAGAGGTGCAGAGTGCCCGCCAAGATGGACAACTGGTTGGGAGGAGCTCTGGCATAAGGAGGGGAAATATATATCCTATACGTGGGAGTACATCCACTTAAAATCCACTTACATATTGCTGCCCTGCTTGACACAGTGGGCGGCGGTCACAATGTAGGTGCTGGAGATGATGGATCCCCCGCAGGTGTGGCTGCCACGGCTACGCAGCGAGATTTGGTGGGGAAATTGCCCTACTTGGGCCTTGGTGCCGCCCACAATCCGGGGACTCCAGTCGGGTTCGGTCTGGTTGTTGGGCCTGGCCAGGACGCAGGCTGCACCCAGGAGGAGCAGTAGAGAAATCCAGAGCGACATGGCTTGTACGGGTTCGGGTTCGGGTCGAGTGTTTTCCTCACCCACCTACTTGCCCTATTTATGAGCTGGGGGCTCATCATCATTAGTTCCTTGAGATGTCAAAGTCAATGCCGCGCACTATCGATCCGAGAATTAACCTAATTTGGTTTCGTTTTGAGTGTGTATATTATTTATTTGTTTCTTTTATGGAAATGAAGCCCTGCTAATGGCGTGCGAGAGTGTGATTTAAGCACAGGCCCTGCCCATAGGGATTCCCATAATTGAAATTGAAATGCTTGGAAGTGCTGGCTTTAAATAAACAAAAATTAAAGGGAAGCCTTTATTACACTAAAAACTAATCAAACGAAATTCTTGGCGGCCTCGATATCGGGGGGGATTTCAAAGCCACAAAATGGAGCTGTGTGCTGCCATTGAGGTCATAAATAAACAAGCATTTAGTTGAAGATTATTACGTTAACAGGCCGCAGTATCGCCGATCCTTATCCTTATCGCCATTGACTCACAGTGCAGAAAATAAATAACTTGGCAGATAGAATTAACTACACAGGCCTGGGTATTGTTTAATATTTTTATTTTTAAATATCATATTTTATTTATAAAGAAAACAAAAAGAAAGTAGGAGCAGAAACCCGCCCCCCTCAAGCCTCAAGCTGCTCCTGGATCCACTCCGAAAAGGGAGCCAGCTTGACGAAAACATTAGGGTAGCGGGAACCACAGGCGCCCACCACAAAGTTGGTCAGCCCAATTAACTTGTCCTGGTAGACGGCTCCACTGCCGCCATCGCCATGGCAGGTGCCCTCCTTGAGCTCATGGGCCAGGCAGAAGCTATCCCCCGCCGGGTCGCTGTAGGCCTCCTCGCACTCCGAGACGGCGGCCACCTGGAGGGAGAGCTCGCGGATCTTGTACGAGGTGGTGCCATCGGTGGTGCGACCCCAGCCGGCCACACTGACCTCAGAGCCAGCGGCGGGCAGTGGGTCCTCGCTGCCGGCCACCTCGATGGCCTTGATGCGTTCGGTGAAGGCCAAGGCCGAGCTGAGGGTGAGCACGGCCAGGTTGTTCTGCAGCTGATAGTAGTCCGGATGGACAGTGGCGGAGGCCACGTTGACGATGTGCCCGCCGGCATACTGATTGGTGCTGCCCACGCGCAGGGACAGGCGACTGTCAGCGATGCTGTTTAGGGGGATAAAATTGGTCAAAAAATAAGCTTGTAATGGAGTTTGGGTTTAGGGTAGGGAGAGGGTATAGCTTTCTATATAGCTGGCTAGATTTTGAACTAGATTGTAGCATTATTTCCTGCTTTCAAGAGGCTTTCAGTGACTGAGTTATGATTTCTTTTAAACCAGCGCGCAAAAGTAGGCAATGATTTGTATGCTTTCAAAACCGGTTAACCTGGGTTAAGGGAGTAATCTATGTAAAACATGAAGGAGCATGTCAGAAAGAGTTCTGTCAGGTTGAAGTACCTTAAGTTCAGCTTGAATTCTGGTTACATCACTCATACGACTAGTTGTACAGCCCTGATATATCACGGTATATCACGCATACGACAAGTGGGACAAGTGATATACTTAACCAGAAATCTGTCATTTTCATACAAGTTCTAGACCCAAGACCCCTTTTAACCCTCTATTTTGGAGAAAATCTCATTATGATCAGTGGAAAGAGTGCCTCTAGCTCTCTCAGATGCCGCCACTCTCCGCATACTCACAGCTTTCCATCGCGGTACAAACAGTGGGCCGTGGTCAGGACCTTCGTTTCGGACAAAATGCTGGCCCCACACACATGGGCGTTGTCCACCCGCAGGGAGGCCGCAGAAGGTGTGTCGGTGAGGCTCGCCTCCTCGCCGCCCATGATGCGTCCACGGGCCTGGACGACGGCGATCAGCAGGGAGAGGCCCAGCAGGCCCAGAATCAAAGATCTCTGTTGCATATTGCTCGGTTCGTGTACTAACCGCGACGGCGATTGGATTGGAAATGGGGAAATGCGCAGCGCAGCGAGTGACGGTAATGTGAGTGGACGTGAGCGCTGCTCCAACCGAATCCCAACGTTGTATTTGACCAGCAGTCGTTATCTACGGCTTGGACATCGAGGTAAATCTAATCTTATCGCCGGAATTGGACGGCAAGCGGCTTTATACGACGCGTATAGTTAGTTGTTATTTCACCGATCAATTGGCACATAAATAGCAAATGGTTCTGGAAGGAAGTCCACTAAAACGGCCCATGACAAGACACCAGCCATACACGATCTTGGGTAGATAAAGATGAGTAAGTCGGGTGAGTCAGGAAAAGCAGGGGATTTGCACAGAAAAGAAGACTCACAAATCGAAGGAGGGATCAGTAGGATCCTTACTTATTTTTGCATTAAGAAATCCAAATCCCCATTCAGCTTAGCAACCAATTCCTACGAATTTGGGTAATTTTTTGAGGAATTTCACAAATAGCCCACAAAAATAATTCTATCCCTATCTTGATTACTTGGAATTGCCCAAGATCTGTATCAATATTGTGACGATAAGACATCTTATACGATTTTAGCCTAGTCACTATCTTTCACCCCTTTGGATTATGGGCATTTCCTAAGATCTAATGCTTCCAAGAACCCTAATTGAAAGTCATTCGATTACAAATCCCCATCTGACCCTGGAACTTCCCTGCTCCAAGCCTAATTTACGGCCCATGTTAGATCATCAGTGGCCAATAATCCTCATAAAATCGAAGGTTCTCTGGAAACTTTGATCGTCGCTCGTTCGGCGCCATATAGTGCGGTCTGAGCCCTATCGGTTTTTAAATTTACGGCCAGCACTAAATTCCCCGATGGCCTATAGTTTCGACCATAAACTGGGCCAAGCATATTGCAGTCTCGCATTAATCAGAAGCAAACAACAATTTCCTTATTTGGGGAGTGAACAACACACTTTATGCACATGAAAAAAATTTATAAAAAAATTAGGGCTATCCTTTGGGGGAACTGGCAGAAAGGTCTAGGGATTTTGAGGGGTCTCCAGGTGTCTTCAGAGATCTCAAGGAATCTACAAGGGCATCTAGTCATAACCAGGGGTCTCCAAGGATCTTTAGGGACTTTCAGGGATTTTCGGGGACGTCCAGTGGTTTCAATGGACCTCCAGTGATATCGAGATGTCTTCTGTGATATATAGAGATCTTTGGGGATCTCCAATCTCCAATCTTCAGTGATCTCCATTGATCTCTAGGGATCAACCGGGATCTCTAGAAACCTCCAGTAACGTCCACTGATCTCCATTGACGTCCACTGATCTCCATTGACCTCCAGCTATCCCCAAGCTACCTCCAATGATCCCCTAGCGATCCACCCACTGCTCTCCTTAGACGGAATTAGCCTCGATCCACGGCACATAGTATGAGACGCGGGTGGCTATATCCGGGAAGCTGCTGCCGCACTCTCCAAAGTGGAAGCTGGTGATGCCGCGCAGCACCTTGCTATCGTCGACAACCGCTGCTCCGGCATCTCCCCGGCAGATGCCCTCCTTCTCGGCACTGGACAGGCAGACGACATGCTCGTAGCCATAGCCGGCGGCCAGTTCGCACCACGGGGCACTCAGGGTGTTGTAGTTGGCCTTCTGCAGCTTGTAGGAGGCGCTGCCATCGGAGACCTCACCCCAACCGGCAGCATACACCGGAGTGCCGTTGGGCAGCTCTTCCGTGGTCTCCTCCGTCTCCTCGCCACTGCCCTCGACCTCAGTGGCGGGGAGGGCAACAGCGGCAATGCGATCGCCAAAGACCAGGTTCTCGTCGAGCGTCAGAATGGCCAGGTTGTGCAGGAAATTGCCGTAGGAGGGATGAATCAAGATGCTCTTGACGCTCACAATGCTGCCGCCGGCATACTGATTAATGCTGCCCACGCGCACGGCCACAGAGCTGACATCAAGCCTGGAGGATGGGAAGATGGGAAGATTAGAGGTTAGGAATCAGGTTTCTATATGGGAAAGGGGAATGGGAATCACTGCTTCCACACTTACGGCGTGGTGCCCAGGCTGGAGACACAGCTGGCGGAGGTCAGGATGCGGTTTTGCGAGATGACGGCTCCCGAGCAGGCGTGAGCTTTGTTCACGCGCACGGACGCGGACCAGGGAACCTCACCCTGGGCGGCATCCTCACCGCCCAGGATGCGTCCCTGGGGCGAGGCATGAACGGCGGCGGCAAACACTGCACAGATTAGCAGTCCCAGAGCGAAGCGTGGATCAGCCATGGCGATTAATTGGCA
>VNJV01014815.1:0-35924 GCA_008042635.1 Drosophila nikananu | reverse complement strand
ATAATATAATAAAATAATAGGGAATACGTTATAGGAGATAGATAGATAGATAGATGGATATATTGAGGGAGTTAGATAAAAAGAGACGTGAATTCGGGAGTTATTTCTCTCTTCCCACCTCTATTTCTCTATCTCTCTCACTGTCTCTATCTCTATATATTAAATTATTATTATAATATATATAAAAATGATTACCTTTAACATATGCTTAACCTGCGAGTATTCGGCAACATTCGCTGACAGGTACACTTTCCACACTTTTGAGCGCACAAAGATCTTTGTAAGTGTGGAATCACGCCACTCTGCGCGGACATTCACGAAGGGAGTATCTTTTAGAAGTTTTTTTTTTGTATAATCCTTGTTTATGGGTCCACTAAGTTTTACGGTGACGACATTATCAGGTAGACTTATCTTCTTTAATACGGTTTCCTGCGGCATCGTCACGACCATCATCTCTTTAACCTTCACATCTTTGGAAATGTTCAAAGCGACGACGATGAAGGCCCAAACCACTAGAAGGATCGCTAGCCGGATAATCGAAGATACATAACCACGCGGGGATTGACGCCTTCGATGAAAAACTTGGTTCATTATTTCAATATTTGTTGAAATTTTATCCTTTCACTTGAATATGTTACGAGATAATCAGTGGGTACTGAGTTTTGAAACAATAAATAAATAATTGTAGTGTTTTTAAAAAGTTTGCCATATTAAATATATATGGATAATTAATAAAAGACGATACAGCTAAGAAAATATTCCATTAATATCATGATTCGCTCTCCATAGCGGTTAACCGTCCTTAATGCATTTTTCTTAAACCCAAGTCAAAGCCGAGATTCTCTATTCCTTTGGCATATCCAGATATGGGTTGGTTTTCTTTGAATTTCAATTTTCTGCACTTTTCCAAAGCAGAAACTTGTGGCAACAGCTGTTGACCGCTCAACTTTGCCTATGATATGTGGTCTGGGCTAACCTAATAAAGGCAGGACTCAAGAGCAGAAAACATTCCAATTTCAGGATGGCAAAAAGGGAAAACTTGAGCAGAGCCACAGTCAGAGTCCGTAGTCCGAGTTTGGCCAAAGTATAGTAGGTAGGAAAGCCATTTTTCCCATTTCCCACTAGACCATCAAAAATGTGTAGCTGGAAAAATGTTGCATTGCAATGCAAAACTTTTAATAATGCCTCAAAAAATAGAGGAAAGGAAAACATTATGCATAATGGCAAATCCAAGCGAGACAAGCTGGACAAAACAATATTTGATGCATGACAAATGTGTAGAAAGATTGTAAATATTTCAGGCTAACACAATGGGTGTCATTCAAGGAGCTTAGTCGGGCGTGAAAAGTTTCTCAGTATGTAGATTATATTTCCCAGGAGTTGAGTTGTTTAGAATGTGTATCTACTGCCTTAATTTCCCATTTCAGATTTCTGCTTTATACGGGTAATTTTTCTATCTCCGTCTGGCACTTATAATCCACTTCGGTTTTCCCCACAATTTGTCGCCATCAACATAAATCTAAATCAGCTCTTTCTCTCTGCCACGTGCCACACACAGATGTGTGAATCTGTCTCTCCCCTCAAACAAACCCCAGAGCAATCTATTACAAATTTCCACCTAAATACGAGTATTTTTATTTATTTTTTCCCTTTTTTTTAATTTGCACAAGTGGGAGAGAAGCAACTTTAAATGGCAGAGTTGTTAATTGGAAATGAAGTACAATACAGGGCAGAATATAGCAGCACAGACAGTCTGAGATCCGCTTCGGAATGGCAGGCGGCGTAATGAAAATGGTCACCGACCCATGCAGGTGTTGTGTGTTGCCAAGGCAATTAAGTACAATTTTTTTCACACGCACAACACATACATTTTTATGACTGAATTGTTATGGAATTTTTGAGTGAAGAAAGAGTAAACATTTTGGAAAGTGGAAAGCTCTAAAGCTACCAGTACTAAGAGGTTCTTTAAATTTTTAGTATTAAACTCCATTTACTAAATTGTAGCCGCTTTATGCAATTTTCTAGCCTAGTTTTGACATTTCTGTGCTTTCTGGTTAGTGCCTTGCCTGCTCTCATATATAGTACTATGTCCTTGCTTAATTAGCAAAACAAGATGAGACGAGGGCTGAGGGGCTGTTGCCAAATTTTCTGACCCTCTGCATGGCACAAATGTTGTCAACCGGAGGAGTCCTTCCAAAACCAGAATGTCGACAGCTGGCCCAGCAGCAGACCCCTAACAACATACGGGAACTGGGAGCTGAGAAACCAGAACCCAGGAGTCGGTCGAGGACGAAGTGTAAACCCGAAACCGAAAAACAAGACGACTGTCGGAATGGCAGTCACTCTGACAGTTCGAATGGCGCACGGGTCACGCCCACATTATGTCTGGTGTATATTGTACACTGCGAATATTATGTGGGTGATGTGTCTACATCGCACCCTTGCACATTTACACCCCCATCTCGGAGGGGAAGTATCCCATGTGGGGGCTGAAATTTACAAGGAGGCAGTTTGGTCTATTTGAATGTGTTTTCTAACTTTGTTGTATCGCATTTACATATTTTATTAAATATTTAATTACTTTAGGATGTGCTTTACTTTATTTAAAGGTATTTCTTACATTTTATAGGTATTTGCCATTAAAATTATAATTAAAATTATTTGGAAACCTATTTATAAATTTGTAGGTGCATTTTTCTGGAAAGGACCCAAGATATATTCGCCAAAACTAATAAATAATTTGTATGCAATTCTTACTAAATGTTCAAGTAAAAATTTTACATCTACAATTTAATCGATATATTTTCACTGTTATAGGAGATGTAAGGAATAATTGTGGTATATTTTTTGTCACCTAGAATATAAGGATATAACTATTTGTAGCATTCGGTTAGAAGGGTATTTTAGCATTCGCTGTCCACAATTACCCTCGCCGGCCATTATGTAATTGCGTAGGCGGCTTTTCCACCAAAGGTGGCCAAAGTATCAACTCGAAGCATTTTGGAAGGGCCTAAGAATGGCTTAGGCTCCTTTCCAGGAGCTCATTACCAAGTGCCACTGCAGCAGCAGCAAAGCAGCAGGCAAGAGCACCAAGAGCAGCACAAGTAGTCGTAGCAGCTGCTGTAAAACGCCTTTGAAGTCGATGGCTCTGTGGGCCAAAGGAATGCCAAGAGACCCAAGGAGCCCCCCAAGGGCCCAAAGGGAGCTCAGCTCAGAATCCAACGGCACGGATGTGGATGAACGAAGGTGGTTATGGCCTCGTAAGTGGGCTTATTTAAATTTATTGTGGGAATTGCAGGGGCGTTGTCGCGTCGCGTCGCCGCAGATCAAAAACAATAATTTACTTGATTTCACTTTTAGGCGGTTGCGTCTCCAATTTCCCCCATTTTCAATGCCAGCTCAAAGTTCAAGGCAAAAGGGGCGTGGCAAGCGGCTCAAATTGTGTGTAATTATGTAGTGGAACGCCGGGAATTTTTATTAGGGTTGGGAGTCCCCCGGCTAATTGCCAAAGGGGTTTTCTGACTCTGGCATTAGCTAATGAAAAGTTTGCCAATTCAAACGAAACTCTTCAGCCTGCCAGGGCGTTGAGAATTTATTTCATTTCACAAAAAAAAAGAAACAAGAAGCAAAATTATGTGCCACCTTTTGAGTACCGAAAATTGGCCAAAGTTTGGATTGATATATTGCAGCAATAAATTCCTTGAAAAAATCAAAACGAATTTTTTGTTTTATTAAAAAACTCCTGCGATAACATATGGCTGTTTCAGAATTTTTTTGCAAATAAAAAACTCTTCAGCTCGTTGACTGATTTATGAGCGTATCTACATAGCAATTTCCTATGCAAAAGTTGAGCTACAAACTTCTCTGCCTGCTTTATAAAGATGATAATCCCAGTGACGACGGCCCCTGTCCCGTCCCCCTTCTCCTTTTGGATTACCAACTCTCGGTCCAACTGACGTCATTTTGGCCAGAACAATGGAACAAACCAGTCCGGGCACAAAAACTCTTCAGAATTTACACAAGGAAAATTAAGGAAAGTTTTATTGAAAATAAGAAAATAAATAAATTTTAAAGATTTCATAGGCAAATCAAAGAGTTTAATGTATAGCAATTTGTAGTTCACTAAAATATTGCTGAAGAATAAAAAGAAAAGTTAGTTAAATATCTTAAGTATTTCTTTAATATATAAATAATATGTTTAAGAACTTAATGATTTAACATAATATTTTTATGGCTTAGATAGTGATTTCTATGACAGTTAAAATAAATGTTTGATCTGTTTAGTATTTATAAAAACAATACCTTCATCCAAAAAAGTTTATTTATTGAGGGATAAAATATTGCACTTCTATTTTAAATTTCACAGCATTCCAGTTGGTTTTTTTCTATTTTTTGCAACATATTTTAAGTTTTTCTGTATTCCTTTCATTTCTCAAAAACATTTTTATCATAATTTCTATTCCAGTGTTCTCATAAATGCAAATTGTTATCATGTAGTTGCGGCCATTATATATAAGTAATACTTTTCTCTGTTTCTTTATTACGGATTATGAAAATGAGCATTTCTCATTTGCATAATTGATATTTAAAATAGGAACAAGCCGAATAAGAATAGACATTTGCAGGGGCAAAGAAACTTAGCTTTTGTGCCATTAATTGAAAAATAATACGTAAGAGACATGCCCACTGGCTGCGGGATTAACCGAGCATAAGTTGGATGGAAAATCCTGCCGCTTTTCCTCCCAGTTGAGCTGCTTGAGCTGCTTTTTCCGTTGGCCACCTATGTGCGGACACATGGCATTCTGTATCTGAGTATCCGTATCTTTTGCCTGCGGTGAAGTGCTTCACGTTGCAAAAAATGAAGGGAAATGGGGGAAAAGCGGTCCGCCTGGGCGCTGTGAAAAGTTAATGATGTTACTAGCTCCGAGCACAGACCCATACATTTTTCAACATTTACGTTTGTAATTAAATTTTGCAGCAACTGGCAGGCAGGTAATGCGGCCGGAGTAATTGCAGTTGCCTGTTACATACAGGCACGTGTCCTATTTGGGGCCCATTTAATATGCAATTAAACGGTTATCGTGGGCTGTCTTGGCCAGAAACAGCAGCCGTTATAGCCTTGGGAATAAAATTAGCATTAAAACAGCTCTAAAGGTATTTAATTTTTTTTTTGCTACAATAAGAAAAACATTTCGGAATTTTAAGTAGACATTTTGGGGGTTTTAATTTATTTCATTCAGCTATTTAATTAAAAACCTTTTAGTATCTTATAATATTTAAAAGTAAGTAGACATTACAAATAATAATATCAGTTAATTCATAAAATATTTGTTTGGCATAAATATTGAAATAAAATTAATGTTAGTGTATTAAAAACTTTGATAAGTGCTCATTATCAAAGCCGTTTACGTACTCTCTGCCACTGACATTGCCACTTAACCTGCCGACCATAATTCGATTTGCTTTCATTTGTTTTATTAAAATATTTAAAATTAATGTCGGTTGGGTTCGTTAAATGCACGATGTGTGAAATTTACTGGGGTATTCCTGCAAAAAGCTACTTGGTGCAAATTAAAATTAATTCAAATTAATACTTTGTAAGGGAGCTTCATTTGTCTGCTATATCTGGTAAAATACAATTTGTATAATTAGTTTCTTGATTTTTCCAGTGGATAATTCCCTAATTAGTATTTATTTAAATGAATTGCAAATTCAAAATTTTATTTTATGTACAAATACAAAGATAATTATTCTTAAAGGAACATTTATGCAGTTAAAAATTAAAGGGCTACCCAAGGACCCGTTTTCAGTTGTCCTTCAGCTCCAAATAAATATTTGGCGACAGTTTTTTGCTTTCCTTTGTTTGGCTTAGTTTTTTTTAGGCCCATCATCATCATTAGAGACCAACCCACGTCCTCGTCTAGCCATTTGGTCTCATTTCTTTTTGTTTGTTTCCTTTTTTTGTCGTTTGTTATTTCAAGAGTTTTTTTTTTGTGTCGCCTAGAAAGGGATGTCTTTCGAACTTTTGGCTAATTAATGGCAAATTTTCCTGTCTTTTGCCGCCGAAAACCCCACTTAAATTGATCGATGACATTAAACTGTTGTCATGTCAAACAAGCGAAACAAAAATGGTAATGAAATGTTTTGCCTAGGAAAATATATCGATCAATGGAAAAAGAAAAGGGGAATAAATATATAATATAAATATAAATATAAATATATTTATAGTTGTGTTGTATTGAAATCACTGAAAAACTAAGAATAATAATTAAAAGAAACGGAACGGCGCGTATAAATTTGACTGCATAAATAGTATTTTGGTAAGTGAGTTATAGCAATATTTTTTAGCTTTAAAAGGAAGGAATTCGAGGATGGATTTACCCGATTACTTAAAAATCCCTAAATTACACTATACCAACTATCGATATCATGTGCTATTTGATATATTAAAGTTTTCCCCATGAAGCAACCACTATAGCTTTCATATGTCAGTTTAATATCCCTTGTATTAACTCTGGTCTGCTGTGCATTTCCGCATTTAATCAGTTTTATTACAACCAGAAACATGACGCTGAAATGGTCACGCAGGGCTTACGAGCTTAGTGCCAAAAATTTTGCGTAACCGCCTGGACAATGAAATGGTTTCCGCAGGCCATAACTTTCATCACCACCAAAGGGGGAGGACTGGCCGGATCACAGGACTCTAATTGATTCGTTTTAAGCGCAATGATTGCGGTTTTTGGTCGATGGACAGGCGACGGGAACCAAAATCGATCAATTGGATTTACTGTGTGTGTGTGTGGGTTTATTAGATGTGTCATAAAACGTAGGCCGAGATTGGAACAAAGTCTGGGCCAACAGAGCCAACCTTTGAGCGCTCAAATAATCTAATTAAGGCCCCAGGATTGAGATTCCGGGACGGTCATAAATAACGCAATCTCAGCCCGAAAGGCAACTCATTTACTTTATGGCAATCAAAGCATTTAATTTAGATTTTAATGGCCAACTGCTTAAGCAGGTTCTGTGCAAATACCGATAAGCCACTTTTGGCCCTTGTCTCTCTGCCTCTGGCTAAGAGCAAAAATCAACATCAAATTGACTTTCAGTGGCAATTAGCATATTTTACAATTAATTGGTAAACAGCGTGTGTTTTTATTATTACTCCTTATCGGGGCATTCAACTCGGCAGCAAATTTGCACTGCACAATCCCCCCGGTGAGTAATGGGGGGCTGATAAAGGACACGGAAAAAATAAGGATGAGAGAGTGAGTCAGGGGAATAGGTCTCGTGCTGCCAATTAACTGGCCAGGGGTAATCCTTATCGGATGTTGTGAGTAAACAAACGTTTATTGCCATTCGCCAGGCAAAGGTGTCATAAATCAGGAAAGTAAGAAAATAGGAAAAAAAAAGGTTAGGGAATAGTATAGCAAACAATATTAAATATATACACAATTTACTACATTACAGTATTTTCTCTTTGGGTAAAATACATTCCTAAAATAGGCATAAAATGCGGTTTTAATTACAAACATTTTTAACTTTAAACTTGAATTTAGAATGTGTAATTTTCACTCTCTCTGCAAGTGTCACATTTTGCTTTATTCCTTTGTAATTTCAAGCTTTTATCATGAACATTCTCCAATTAACACACCAAACGAGAAGACTTTTGTGCAAACTACATTTAATTGAAAATTTTAAAGATATTTACCCACTTGGCCTTGCTGAATAAATGGCCAGAAAAAGAGGTAAAAGCTGAGCTGGGATTTAGGGTTTATTCAGTTGGTCAAACAGACGGGAGAGGAATAATTTTTGAGCATAGTTTGGCCATGCAAATGTTAATTTTTGGGATTTTCGTCGTACGGCCAGCACATTGTGAATGCTTAATGATGATTCAATTGAGGGACTTTTATATGCCATCCCCAGTAATCCTCCGACTGAGTCAGCCCTCAACACAGTTTCTTATTCAGCGAGTGCATTTTATGGGAATTTTATGTAAATTAATGGTCCTTTAAATACAGGAGGCGACGGACCAGAGTCAGAGCCGGAGATAAATGAAGCTACAGGCAATGATTTCGACAGGGATTTGCCTGTGTATTAAGTGTAATACAATATTGAGACAATTAATTCTTGAGCACCATGTAAGGCGGCACTTGAGTTCGTGCTGGTCCGTACAATCGAATTATAGAAATTCCTCATCTACATTAATTGAAAGTCTTCGGCTTTATCGACTACAGGTTTATTTTGAGTTTGGAAGGGTATATTTGACACAAAATTTAAAAAAAAAATTAAAACTTAAAGGTTTATTCAAAATTCTTTAAAAATCTACAAATAAAATTACAAGACAACAAATTTTTGAAAATTATTTTTAGAAATAAGCAAATTTACTAAAGCCAAAGGGCATCTTAATAAGGTGTTTAATTAATTATTCACATTTTAAAAACAAGAAAATTTAATAAACTCTTGATATATTATGTTTAATTTATTTTTAATTTAAGTAAAATATATTTTTAATTATCATGTGATTGAGCTTCATATCGTTTTATTTATCGACATTTGTCCATCTCTAAATTGAACTTATCGAAACCTTTTTATATCCTAATTGGCTTCTTATTGGCATTTTAAAAAACTTAAAAATTAAGTATTTCTTTTTATATTACCTATATTTTATTTTCCAATAAATATATGAAGGTATATATTTAACAATTGATTTTCAAATCATTATTTGTGCATCTCTAATCAATTTCTGTCTGCCTTTCATCTTCATTCACCTTTTGCATAATTGTTGAAAAATGCCGCCAGCATCAAAGTTTGGTCTGACGCTTAATTAATTCTCAATTGATTTTAGGCACACGCTGGCGGCAGCAAACTTTTAAGATCTTCCCTGTCCCTTGTCTGCCCTCTGAAAAGTTTGGCTTGCAGTTAATAGAATGCATGTTTTTGGGGCCAAAGTTTCCAGCTACCTAATTAGTTGGTCCGTACTCGAAATTTTAATTATAATCACTTTGTCCTGCAGCTGCTGCAGTTGTCTGCCGCCTGCTGCCTGCTATTAGTGGCAGTTAATTGATATTAAGCATACGCAGCGTGGGCCGTCCGGAATAGTTTGCCTTTAACTAATTGGTCCCCCAGCCAAAGCACTAGAATCGACTTTAATTAAGAACCACGATGACACCTGACACCTGACTGGGGGCGCCTAAGGACCTCCGTGCAGCGATTTTAATTTACTTTTCCCTGTCTCAACTTTCGGTCAAACTTGCAGTTTCAGTTTTCTCTTCTTTTAGTCGTGTTTTTTCTCGTTTTTTTCTCCATTTTTTTTCTCAATTTTGTGAACTTTTCAGCTACTACGAAAACGAGGAAATGGTGTAAAAAGGCAAGTGGAAATCCAGAACGCATTCGGCCAAACTGCAGCGAATTTCTGGAGTGGACATGCAAACACGGACTTTTGCGTGTTCCAACGTCAGCAGTAAATCTCACAACCAAGTGGCAGGCAACTTTTATTGCCACATCCACCGTGTCCACATCTGTCAGGTAAGCAGCAGTGCTGATTACTATCTATAGGAAAATGTTAGTAGATTTTGCTAATAATATTGTAGATTTACCAATAATATTGTGCTTTTATTAGGATAACCAAGGGTGATTAATGCGGTTTTTATAAGGTGATGTAAAGAAAATCTGTTTAGAAGAAATATTGATTGGAAGGTAATAATAGGTGAAAATAATAGGAAATAATAGGTACATAAAATATAATTATGATACCATCATTTTTAATAACAACAGATTTATTACCACTAATTTCTTCACTTTATAAATATGTTTTCTTGCTGTCTCACATTTAGGTTATTTATTCCTGTATTTATTTTATTCATTTCCTGTATTGCTTGTACCTTTTCAGGTGAGTACACATGTCTTAGTACCTTTGGCATCACTGCTTAGCAATTGCCGTTCACAGAATTCCCTGCACGGCGACCAAGTTCAAGGACTTCGACTTGTTTGGATTGTTTTCATTTGTTCGCTGGATACTTCTTTACCTTATTGCATTTTGTGGGGAGTCAGCTTAAGGTGCGATTATCTGGCAAGTGGTTTATGTTAATAGGTTCGTTGTTCGTTGGCTTGTTGTGGTTTTTGTTTAAAGCAGTTTCCAGTCCGAGAATCCCACCAATGCAATCATTATTTATGGCGCCCAAAAGACTAATTTTCTGGCGAAGGGTGGAATGCTGACAAATGCAAATAGGCTTCGAAAAATTTATTCGGAATTATGGATTTTGTTGGCCGCCAACGAGAGCTGTTTCTGTTATAATATATAAAGCGTGTTAGGGCTTTGGGAGTACTTTGAATATTAAATCAAGGAGGATGTTTTTTGTAAATGATTTAAAAGTAAGGTACTCCTTGGACTAATTTCTGTAGAAGATTTCTGAAAAAAGTAAATATTTAACCAGTGCCTTTTGGTGCATTTATAACTTACTTCATTAGTATCCAAATTATTTATAATTTTTAATGAAAGCTAAACCATTTAAGAGAGCTTAAAATAATATAAACTAGAAATTAAGCGACTTAGTGTAAAACTAACAAATTAAGAGCAGCTTGTGTGCGGCCTGTGTGTGTTTTGTAAGTGTGTGAGCAGCTATTAAAAATTTGATGATGTGTGTTGTACGCTCGGGAACAAATTCGGGTTCTAGTGCAAATTACATTTTGGTTGCAGTCAAAACCGCATCCCACACAAACCCACGTATATACATACATATATAAAACCCCACAATCAACGGGCTTAACAGGTGCACAAACACTAAGGCCGTAACACTACAATGGCCGTAATGGCAAAATGGCGAAGCAACAAATAAACGCACACGAAAATGGCGGAAGTTGTTATGCAAATTTGCCAAGGGAAAACATTTTTTTTCTGCCTTTTCGGGCAAATCCCTTATCGGTCACCGAAGCCTACATATATCCCATCAAGACCGACATGATCGAGGTCAAGGCTGGAGATGGAAAAATAGGCCTAATAATTTAAGTAATATATCGATATGCTATCGAAAAATAATTTTAATACATTCTATAATATTTTATATTATTTTAATAATTTTGAAGGTACCTGATAAGTTCATAGTTATTTTAATGTTCAGCCATGGTAAAAAGTTACATATTTCGATTCATTTAAAATGAGTTAATGAAATAATGATGGTATCGATTAAAAGCGATATCATCTGGTAAATCGATAACTTGCTGATATTTAGGTAGAATAGCATAAATATATCGATATATTTTGTAATCCTTATTATATATTTTACAATATTTAATATATTTCCATCCAAACATTTGATATCTTACTGGTTGTACAATTATATATAATATTTATTATTTAAATACAATATATTTTTTTGTAATTTAACCCAACACTTCCATCGACACTCCAATTACAATTTTCCATCCCAATTATTCCAATCCCCGGGACACCACCAGCCGGGTCGCGGCTTATGCAATAAAAAGCCAAAAGCCGTCAACTCTCTGTTGGCCACTTTCAATCTATGCATATTGCTTAAGCCCCCGTTGCAGCCGCTTAAAAACAAGCAGATAAAAGGGAAAGCGGGTAGCGAAATCCATGACAACTTAAGGCGATTGAAATGTCAACGAGCGGGGGACAGCTTGTGGTGATGTTTAAAGAGGGAAAGGACGAGAAAGGAGGTCCACGAAGCTCATGTTCCATCTAGGCTATAGCACAGATTTCGTTTCTGTCCGCCCTCCATTTTTTGTGAGATTTCTTTTTTGGCTACCAAGGCTATTGCAAAATATGAGAAAATATTACAACTTATACATACTAATTGTAGGTCGAATATTAAATGCACTGCAAACTAAATGCTTATTAAATTTAATTATAGTTAGAAAATTAAAAATTAACCATTACCTACGTTTAATAATTTTTCCTCATAGCAATAAAGCAATATATATCCAAAAAAGTCAACAGCCATAAACTAAACAAGTCATAAGCCCTCATAAAAATATATAAACACATTTTATTGGCTCCCTTGATAAGTATAAACAAGAACGCTGACCAGAAAAGAGTAATAACAAAAGGTCTTTCATCCCATAGAAGACTCTACTATATATGCGTCGCTTTACACTTACCTCCCTTTATGGGTGCCATTTTTTTTTTTTCTTTTTCTATATACATATATATACATATATGTACATATTTTGGCAAATTGCCCGCGTCCCACGCGGCGTATGCGTAATATGCAATGCACGCCACCGAAAGAGTCCTTGGGTGGAAAATCTCTCTAATAGCACTTAGGAGCTAAGTGAAAACTTTGAAGCTTCTCAATTTTTTTTTGTAGTTGTTGTTTTGTGCTGGCAGCAGTTAGTTGGCTGCAGGAGGCTGAAGATTGGCTGTTGTCATGACATCATCGCTTTAATTAAGCCAGTTAATTGTTACACATACGCCCCGCTGCACCTTGCACAATTAATTTTAAAAATTCTTAAAAGAAAATGGAAACTTTTTCCCCTGACTGACGGCTGGTCAATGGCAGAAACCAAAGAAGGAATACTTTGCCTTTTGTTTTTCCGAACTTATTTATTTTGTCTACGAGACCCCGTAGCAGATTAATTAAGGGTATTTTTGTATTTGATGCCCCTTTTTTGCAAGGAGAGGGTGTGCGGGTGCGCGTTCTGGTGCGAAAAAGTTTCAAGAAACTTTGCCAACAGACTTCACATTGTAGTTGTTGCTCTTGTTTTTCTGGCTGAATATGTTTTCTATGTTCGAGCACTTAAAGTTGAGATGCCGTCAGTTGGCTGAGTCACAAGATGTTGAACAAATTTTCGCACCGCGCAAACATAAGTGGCAACAGAAATCTCCGTATATAACTATAACACTGGGATAATAAATCGTATAATATTTATATACAAATTCACAAGAATATGTTTTAAAAAGGAACATGTATAGAATGTATTTCATGTGAACTTCTAATAATAAATAAATAAATGGTAGAAAAGTTATTATTAAAACGAGTTTGTCAAAATAAACACCAAAAATATTTATGGTAAATAACTAGAGAGGCAACTCGGATTACTCTATTAAATCTACATTTTGTATTTATAAACCCTCTCTTTTTTCCATGTGCACTTTCACCCAGGATGTGTGTGAGTTGTTCGGCTTCTTGACAGGTGTTAAAAATGACGCTGACTGGCTTTGTTGTTAGCTTGTTGTTGCTTCTATTGGCCCGCTGGCTGTTGCCTGTTGTGAAAGTTGCTGCAGCTTGTTGCTCGCTTTATGCAAATTGAGACGGCAACACGAGTAGTGGAAGTCCTGAGCAGAAGTGGCAAGCTGATTTTGCAGCTCTCCAGATTGGCTGTACAAAGAAGATGAATGGATGTCGAAACGTTGAATGCGAAAATATGGCGAAAAATGAGTCATTCTTCCCATTCAATTCTCGATTGGAGGGCAACAGGAAAGGCCTTAACTTTAGACGGAAAATTGCATTCGCCATAAAGTGTAATCCAACGAAAAGAAATGATTGCATTGTGTGCTCAAATTTGAAACTAAACTGCAGAATTTCTAGCCAAGAGGAAACAATAATCTGGCAAGAACAAATAATCCAATCATTTCAAAATCGCGGTCTCTTTTTCTTTCTTTTCCTACTGCCATTTCCTTGCTTTGCAATTTTATTTCCTTGTTTTGAGGTTTTGGTTATTTTTATTCGTGTTTATATGTTGTCATGCTCACGCTCTCATACCCCCAAATAAGTCTCAAATAACACAAATTAAACAAATAGAAGATCCTATCAACTTACATTCATCGTGATGCCCTTGAAGAGTTGCAGATGTTCAAGCACATTGAGGGGGTTCGGCAATTATTTTAAATGTGGTTTATTGCGAATTTTGCTTTGATGTCTGACGAAAATTGGTATGGCATTTAGTGGGGGGATTTGGTAAACGAGTTAAAACTGTTGAAGTGGTCCCAACAGGCATTCGGTTGCCAAGAAATACAGTTTTACAGCCATGTTCCGTGAAATGTTCTTTAAAAAATTAACATTTTATCAACAGAATTGATTAAATATTAGTCGTGGATTTAACAGCGCCAGCTAATTGCTTGGAAAATTGCATTCATTAATTATTGAGAGCAAAACTTTTAAGCGAGTTGAAATAGATTATTTATTATTCAAAAACCAGCTCCAAGGCCAGGTGGTGCCAGGAAAAGTTAAGCTTCCCCAAGTGTTTCTGCATAGATTCTATCAATTTCTGTATACTATATATAAATATTTTCTTTTGGCATTCCAGTCAGAAAGGAAAATACACACAAAAGTCCTAGGGGGTGGATGTTTGAAACACTTTGACTAATTTATGTGCGCGCACTTCCGACGTTAGTTTAAGCCAAAAAATAGAAAGAGAAAACCATAGTGAAGTCAAGGGAATTCTTGACCATTTTATTTGTGGCAATTTCACTCAATTACCAGCCTTTTTTTTTGGGCACTTCTGCCATGGCCCATAAAGCAGGAAACATTAGGCCATGGTTAGGGAATTCTATGGGGCGAAAATACCCTCGCACTCCCTGAACCCCGTCATGGCTTGTTAATTATTTACATCAAACATTTTTGGCCCTCTTCGGATGGCCATAAATTTCTTTTTTTTCTCATGTTTCATTTTGTTTCTCGTCGGATAAACACAGGTAATGAAATGGCATTTAGGTAAGCCGAGCGGGGCACTTGAATTTCTATTCGAATTAGTGGAAACAAATTAATTGCCATCCAGGTGAATGGAGAAGAAGCCAGGAGAGGGCATTTTTCTCTATGAATAATTGAAGGGTGAACTTAACAGACTTAATTTTGATGTTCAATCACTCAGAATTACTTCTTGGAAAATCGACACATGACACATTTTGACACTGAAAAAACACAGAACAAAAGCCAGTCTGGCTGGCAAAGTATTGGTATTGACTTAATTTAATTTTAAAATAATAAAAGCCTTTAAAGAATATTAAAGAATAATACAAATAGCAGAATATAAATATGTATATATTAAAATCACTAACTTACATATTTTTCTTTAACTTTTCTCTGACGCAAAGCAGACTTCCTCCGTGCGGAGGAGTTCAAAGGAAAAATATTTCCAAACTAATGCATCGAGAGGAAAGTTCAAGGCGCTGGAGCGTGGCGCCAAAGCCCAGGACACAAATCTGCTGACCCAAAACAGAAATCCCACCAACTACAGACTCTGACAATTGACAGTTACATGAAAAACACGCCGAGGAAAAGACGTTTTCTGTGAAAAATTGTTGCTAGCTGGGCTACGAAAAAAGCAATTATATGTAAGCCGAGTGCTGGGACAGATGCTGCTGATGCTGATGCTGTCCCCGCTGCAGTAATTTGACAAAGATTGAATATCCCGGAGTATGTAATTTTCAATTTTCTACGAAAATGCGAAATGGCCGGCACATGGACAAGAACATTAAGCTGATTTCTCACCTGAATTATTTAGGCGTGTGCATTAGGCTTTGGAGGTCTGTGTCTGCCATTAGATTAATTGCTGGTTCTCCTATCTCCGCACCTGCCGTATAATCGGATCCTCAATAGACTCACACGTGTGTGTCTAGCTGCCATTTACTATGAGACCGCCTATAAGTACCTTTGAGTTCTAAGCTGCAAAGTGCATTTGACGAATTACTTTCGGTTGAGCGATTGAGTTTTTGCAAAAAAAACATACATCAGGGAGTTTATTACGGGGATAAATTTGGGTGAGTGCGATTAATAAACATTTCTTTGATTTATAAATTCCATTTATTCATAGAAAATTTCTTAAAACAATTTTTTTTAATTCCTTAAAAGCTTATACATCTGCAAAGAAAATTAAGAATCTACATTTATTCAACTCAAATTAGCCTGGAAATCTGATTAGTTGTTCTCTCACATTTTAGACTTAAAATCCTTTATGGGATTAGTGCATAAATGGCTCTAATTGCCTTCCCGGAATCATTTTTAATAACCCATAATTCCCCTAATAATGTTCACAAATAAACAACTAATCTGTGGCCATTCGTTTGGATAAGTTCGCATTTCAATTTCACTTGGCAGAAGATTTGTTTGAATTACAGTCTGCTTTGGTTGCAGACAGAGATTATCCTTACAAGCAATGGAGTGTATGAGCACACGCCATTCGCACACCCCACGCACACCCCACACACACATCATACACTCCCTCCTCGCACATGCACACACTCATCATCATCGTAATCAAGAGGGAAGGATTTTTGCCAGTTATTGCCAACATCACGTAATTACGTTAATGAGGCTCATTAGATGCGCAGTGGCTGCAGCTTCATGCCCTGCATGACGTCGGATGTCGGGTTGCAAGGATCCCAGAAACAGTGCCTGCTGAAAGTCCACAATCCTTTCTGGCTGCGAAAAGTATTTTTAAAGCTGCGGCAATTAGGGGAAACGATGCCAGGTATTAATGCAGAGTACTTCTCTCGTTGCGCTCCTCGCGAAGAGGGTTAAAGGCCAGACACATAAGATGCGGTTTTGGGTTTTTGGCTTTCATTTCGCAATGAAATTGTGTCCTTTTGCAGTTGCAGTGTTGGAATGTTGGAGTGTTGGAATGTGGGTTGCTGTTGTTGTTGTGTGCTATTGTTCTTGTGTGCCTGCTGCTGTCAGTGCACTTGGAGCATCAAGTTCATGGCTACATGAATCAGTGTTGGCTTTTATTGGTTATATAAATAAGTTAAGTAGAAGTTGTAATGAAAAGTTAAAATTTAATAGGAATGCGACTCACAACTTAAGCAAAATATATCAAACAACGAAGGTTTATAAAAGTTTAACTCTTTTAAAATACTTGGAGATGATTAAAAGCTTCTCAAAAGAATACCAACCACACGATATTTCTGCCACAAAACCAACTGCAGTTACCATAAATTAACTTGCAACCAAATTGCTTCCTTTCTTAAAAAAGCATACAGGCCAGAAAAAAACCACATTCCCAGCAATTATGCAGAGAAATCCAAAAAGGAGATCCAGGACCCAATGCTGAGGCCAGTGTCGAAGTCGAAGTCATGTCTGTGGTCCTGGCAGTAACAGCTGCCGGCTAATTGTACTGAAATCCATTATGCAAATGGGAGCGTGGTGAGCGGCGGCGGTCCTGGCTCCTTTTAGCCCTTGTAGGCCAAGTGGCACGTGCAGTTGGAGATTGGAGAATGGAGAATTGCACACACGAAGCCAGTTGCCAAAACGGGAGACGAACACGCGAGAGTCTGTGGGCTGTGGCATGGCTGTGTTTCCATGGCATTGTTCTGCTCCGTCAGGAATCTCATTTCGCCGCCCTTACATCGGAGAAGTGATGCAGCGGAGAAGAGGTTCTAGCCCGAACCCTTTGAGGAGCAGTTTGCTCTGGGCAAAGTTTTTCAATCAATTTCATGCGGAAAGTTTGAAGAAGCCGGAGAGCTAGTTGCTTATGCGTTTGCTCAACAGGTGAATAATACATATAATAACACATATTAATATTGATTTTATATTATTTTTCATGAGCAGCTGTTACTTTAACGAAGGTAAAATAAATTCCCCAACTTTAATTTAATTTAACACAATTCTTTTGTATTCTTTCATGATTTTCCTCGTCAGAATATTGATTTCTAGGCCTGCAATCGAATTGCGTTCATTTTTGGGTTACCCAGTCGCAGCACGTTCGAATAATGGCCAAAGTTTTGGCCATTTTTTGGCCTCCAACCCCGCCTCCTACTCTCTCTACTAACTGCCTTCGATAAAATGTGTTTATGAGTGCCGCAAGCTGGTGCCGCCCAGCTGCATTTTATGGCCTGGCCAATAAAGCGTGGGAAGGAGAGGCTAGTTATTCAAAGGCCAAGTTCAACGAATTCATATTTAATTGAGCACAGGCAAATTAACGACCCACCGAATAACCACCGCGGAGGCGAAGCCAATTGTAGCTGTCCAAAGGAAGGCATTAATTACAAAATTTTAAACTTATCGTTTGGGTCCGGGGGAGTTGGGGCCTGAAATTAGCTCAAGTTGAGAGCCCAGGTAGGCGTCAATTGAGTTAATTACACGGATTAGAGAGGGGAACCAGCCTTTAAGTGGGTTAATAATTCAATAAGTCGGGTGCCTGAAAAGGGTAGAAACCGGAAAGGGACCGTACTTAACGTATTGCTTCCAGATAATGAAAGGGCTCTAAGGATAATTATCATTATTATTTTTAAGGCCGAATGGAGCCGCGAGAAAAGTTAATACCTTTTTTTTTCTCCCTGTAAAAGTTCAAAAGTTACTGAATTCATTTTCCGCTGAACTCGACCTTAAAGAGTGGAATGTTACTGAGCGAGTCTCGCCTCTCGAATCTTGACCGCAACTAACTTGTCTCTTAGACAACCATTTCCATGGCTTATCAGCGCCATTGCAATCTCGAGTAATCTTTTATTTCCACAACTACTCGGGGAACTACAGCAAAAAGTTGGCAGCCAACATTTCTCATCTGGTAGCTTCACTTCTTTCTGGTAGCTGTGGGCCATAAACTTTTGTGGCCCATTTCTCATGCTTATTGTTTTTGGACTCTTTTTTTGCTTTGCTTCCCTTTGTATTTTGAACTTTTCCCTGCGGTTTGCCGTATTTTCTGGCTAATGCAAATTAAACTTGGCTAAAATATGTTGTCAGTAAACTTTTTATTCCAGGCTAAATTAAAAATAATTGAAAAACTTGTATAAATAGCTTGAAAATATGTAGGAAATGTAATGAAACAACTTGTTTAGCTTTTCATAGATTTAATATTAATTTTTATTTAATGTTTTTCTTGGTTTTTTGTTTTGCGTTTTGCATAAATCTAAATACCATTCAGTGAGCTCTTTATTACGATTTTAACTTTTAGCTATATAAAAACTTAATTACGCGCTAATAAACCATTTTTGTCGCTCTCTTTTTTGGTAATCGAGTAGCTTAAATCACACTTATCCATTACTGAATGTATAACAAACAACAATTAATCTATTTTATATTTATTATTAATACTCACTTTCAGCAAGCAGAGAGAGTGGCAACATTATAATTTAATTAAATTTATAGTTATTCGAGTAATTTCTCTCAATTTACAGATGAAATCAATCATTACATTCACAAAGTGTATTTTGTGTGAATTAATGTACTTATTTATATTATTTATATAGATACACATGTGTCGCAATGTATCTGTAGTTATTGTGGCTGATTTATATGTTCATTATTAACGAGATTGAAAAGTATTTGTCGGGGCTCAATTGCAAATACTTCAATCGTCATAATTTATTTGTTGGCCATTTGTCATGTGTATTAAGCAGCTGTCTGTCTGTCTCAGGGCTTTGCGATTTTATTTGACAAATAAAAAATGTCCCAAAAGTGCGGGGCTTATAATTATTTATGCATTTTGAAGCATCTGTCAGCTGCAGTGAGACTGGCTTAAATTATTCCCAACGAAAAGTGTGTGAATTCCCAAAACAAAACGGACAACAACTTAAATACAAACAATATGATTTCGTTCACAGCCCAAATCTAATTCCGTATAAAAGAATTTCCCATTATAAGTATAACCCAGTTCACTGCAACTGATATTTATATATAACTCCATCCAATGGTAGCATTTCAAATTGGCTGAACTAAGGTTATCAAACTATTTGTAAGACATTCCCCAGCATACAATTAAATGTAATTGCTATTAATATTTACATACGGACATCAACTTGTTTGGCTATATATGTACAGTATATACATATATTCTGCTTAAATCGATGCCAAAAATTCGTAGTTCTGAGTGTGTACGTGCGTTGCATACTCCATTCGAATGAAATCAACATGAAAATGCATTGTAAAAAAGCTGCAAAGCTCAATTTATGTTTTGATTTATATATACGCCAGAGATGAAACGTGTAGGTATATACTATGTATGTGCAAATTTATACACAATATTTTTACAGCTTCCACTTGTGACTGTGAAGACGAATGGAGGCAGAGCCAATGGTGCGTATGAGTGATGTGCCAGCGCTTTATTATAACACTAGCCAACATTTCAAAGTCTCTACTGGGCTTGGGAAGTATTTTGTGGTGTGAATCTGAAACCGGATTCAAGATTGTAAATCAAATTTGTAAAATTGTACTGATTTTTTAAGGTTTAATGAACCATTTTTGTTATTATGTATATTTATTTCCTTTCATTTATTGTATTATTCGTTTTAATATTAATAAAGATTTATGTTTTATTATTTAGCTCTCAGGTAGCGAAGTTTTTTAGGGAATTTGCTAACCTGACTTAAATATTTTATAATAGAAATTAATTAAAAAAAGTATTACATTTTTAAACCTTAGCTATAACTCAGAATTGAATTTTTATACAGCAAAAAAAGGACTCATCACACCACAGTCAGCACTCAATTTAAGACTATTCCTTATTTTGCAGGCTAGTATTATTTTTAGGTTTTACACTGCTCCAAAGTATGCAACTAACTCGTTTCAATTCTGGGTTATCTTACTCAACTAGCTCAGTTTTTACATGGATTTCCTTACAACATATCAAATATAATGGCTTTATTTTCTTCTTCAGTTTAGAGTAACTACGTCACAGTCCGAGCTTGGTCAGCCGTATAAAGCTGATGATCCGTCGCCCCGCTCACTTTGTCCACAACCACAACAATTGCCTGGAATTCCAGGGCCACCGGATCCGCTGCCGGCTCTACGCTGGACACAGGTCCGGCCAAAGGACCTCCTCCGCCTCCACCGGACTCTCGTCTGCGTCGCTTCAGGACACTCAGCAGCCGGCTGAGCAGAGTCCTGCGACTGCCGCGGTGGCCACGATATCTATGCTACAGATTCGTCACCTGCGTGATGTTTGTTGTGGTGGTGGCCGTCACCACCTGGGGATTGCGCATTCCCTTCTCCAGGACCGTCGGAGCCACTGCTGATCTTTCTGCTCGAGCGGCTGCCACCTCGTCCTGGGCGACTGGCAGCCACTTGTCCAGGAATTTTGGACGAAAGAGTAGGGTAAAAGTGGTCCTGAATTGTTTGCTCATTGAGCAGTACAGGATGAAGTTGATGCTGGAGTTTATGAGGGCCAAAATGTCCATCAGATCGCCTGGAAAGAGAAAAAAAAAGTTGGGAAATGAAAATTAAAATATAAGATGTTCTAAAAATCTAAAATGGCATAGTAAGAGGTGCCAACTCACTCAGTCTTAGATAGCATTGCACTAGGAAGGCATCTCCTAGGAGGGCATTCAGCAGACCCATAATGCCCTGCGGAAACTCAGTGATCAGGAAGAGGAGCAACACGGCCAGCAGCATCCTGGTAGTGCGATCCGTTTGCTTCTCCTTCTCCAGGGTCTTGCTATTTTTCCTTGGCCTGTCCGCTGCCTTGCCATTGATCACCGACTTGGTGCCATTACTTGAGGCCGTCGAAGCCGGTTTGCTAGTCAGCTTCTTCCGGCGCCGCTTGGCCTCCAAAAGGGCCAGAATAAGACGTACGGAGAGTATGGTAAGTGCTATGCAGGGTATCAGCTTGATCACCACACTGTATATGAGAAAGGTGGCATTCTGCAGCGAGACATTATGCAGGGCCAAGTCGCTGTGATATAGCCGATAAACCGTCACATTTCTTACCACCGGCGAGGGGGTAGATATCGGTGGCGCAATGGTTGTCGTAGTTGTCGTTGAGGTGAGCAAAGAACTCACATTTAACCAAAGAGTTTCATTCAATGCCAGTGGATTTGGGGGCGTGGCATTTAGAGCCGCCGTCCTAGCACTCATCATTATCTCATTCCGATAATCAATCACAAACTGTGTCATGGGTATGGAGTTAATAACCTTGCCATTGGCATCCAATTGATCCACATACTCGGTTATGGCTGTGATCAGATACAGCGAGGGAGAGACCACCAATATACACACCACATAGGCTGTGGTTATTGTTATTATAGTGGTTCTCATGCCACACCACACTCGATTCTTCTGGGGATAACCCACGGCTATGTATCGCCAAACGGCCAGAGTTACTGTCAGCCATATGGATATCGTATGCAGAACCTGGGCAAAGATCGAGTGGAACTTGATGAAGCAGGCCCAACTATAGCTGAGCTTCTCCTCGCGGGGCAGGCTATCCGTGAGGATATAGTCGTGTATGGTGTAGGGTATATATTCAAGCATAACTGCCAGATCGGCCACTGCCAGTCCAGTGAGTATGGCGTTCGTTGGGGACCGCATCTCCCGGCGGGTGAGCACTATAATGTTTAGGGTATTCGCAATGGTGCCCAGGATGCAGACCACCAGCGAGACATAGCCATGCATGTTTTTGTAGCTGGAAAAGGAGCGAAATATATTAAGTAAATTAGTTAAAGTTTAAGGAGGGGTTATTCAGGCTTTTAAATATTATAAGAGGAAAGAAAACGAAATAATCAAGAAGTTTTTAATAATTTTCAAAGCACTTTCAATCGGCTTTCAATAAACTATTTATTTAACCTATTATATTAAAAGATTTTCCCTCATTAAAGAGCCTCTTTTCTTTAACAATTTCCCTCTTAATCAAGACACAAATCGAAATCTAGTGAGAGGTTGGTAGCCAATTACGTTTCGGTTATTATGCTCTAGTTAGCCCTAACCAATTTGTTACTTTATACGCTTAAGGAAGCTCTCTATCTCTCTCTCTTTTAGGCCAAAACAACAGGCAATAAAACCATCCAAAAGCCATGTCCGTTGACTTGGCAAACAGCAGCAGCGTTTGCAGCAGTTGAGCCAATAAACTCACTGAGGCCTAAGGCGAAAGCCCAGCCACGCCCACAACGGCCATCCGCCTCCTCCGCCGCTCTGGAATAAACATTTTACCGGCTTTTGTTTAGGTTTTCGTTAGCCAACAAAAAGAGGAGGAACAAGTTCAAAGGGAAAGGGGGAAAAAAGAAGTTGGATTCAAATTTCTCCAGCGGGTTTCGGCTTAAAGTTTTTGGGAATTGCGAACAATCACGCAAGAAAAAAGGAAGAAAATGAATCTAGATTTTAACGCTAAAAATATAGTCTAAATATTTTCTTATTAATTACAGCAAATTTATTATTATTTATATTGAAATTCATAAAAATAGAAACTGTAATAAATTCCCTAAATTTGTAAACAAAGAATTCCATTGTTACCATTTTTTCCAGTGTCTTACCCCATTTCCCTGGATAACCTGAGGCACCTTTCAACGCTTTCGTTTGGTCTTTGCCTTTTGGCCAATTGTTGTTGCTTTCCCTGTGCAGCAGCTGCCTCTTGTCCAAGTTGCAGCCAACAAATTAGACTTAGCATAAAATTTATATAGGAAATTGCAGGACGAGAGCCACAAACACGACACTCTAACGCCTCCTGGGGTGATTCGTGCATCCTGCGTCCTGCGAGTATATCCTGCATTTAGCCCTGCGGTTGACTGGCAGCAAAAAAATGTTTAATAAACTTGCAGGCAGCCACACAGAGACACGTGTGGTGCTCCTCTTCCTGTTCCTGTTCCTATTCCCGTCAGTGCCAGGGACTTTAGTTAAATTGTTTATAGTTTTCGAGCGAATTTCCCCATTTACTCAGAAACAAAATTCGCAAAACCGTAACAAAAAGGACACTGGGGCCGGAATGACAGTTTTATTGAGGAATCTAAGCCAAATTTGTGGGCAAGTTTTTAGTGAGGTTTCTGCTAATGGTTTTTATGGCTGAAAATGTCCATTCCACTCCCAGTTTGCAAGCTGCTCAAATGTAAGACCAAATTAATTTTTTCTTCTGAAAAAAAAAACCAACTGGAAAAAATGTTACTAGCCAGGAAATAAGCTGTAGAAAGCAGGAAAAATGTCTTTATTACTTTGTAGGAGGGAAAAACTATGTCGAAGGACTTGGCAACTTTCGATTTTGTAGTTATACCTTTGAAAGGGATTTATGCACAGAGACAAAATGTAAAGGATAATAAACTTTGTTAAAGTTCAAATTCTGGCCATATGAAAGAAGAAATTATACATCTATAATGAATTGCATTGCATATTATTAAAATACCTTAAGAATCCCCAAATCCCTATCAATCTTTCACCTTTAAACCCAAAATGATGTGCATTTTTTCTGGTGTAACATGTCTTGGTTATTTGCCTAGCTTGTTTGGCTTATTGGGGGGTTCATTTCGATAGCCTGACTCTGCCTGATTTCTGGGCCAATAACTTTGGTTCCAGGACAGGGCACGGGTGGTCGAAAACAATTCCAGGACTTCGACTTCATTCATGTCGTCGTCGACGTTGTCGTTGTCGCTGGCGTTTGCCGCTGTCGTTGCCATTCATCAACATGGATTATCAAAGGCCATAAATTAGACTCAGTGAAGAATTTTTGGAGTAGGAGAACCAGAGTCTGGGATTTTTTGACCGAGGTAAAGGTAAAACTTGAAGGGGAATGTGTGGCAGCCTCGAAAAGTTTTTTTGTTTGAATTTGATGAATGGAGTTGTAAATTCCCCAGGAGTTGAGCCAAGATGAGGGTTGCCCCAAAAAGTGTCGCCCGGCGTTTCGGAAAGCGTTTCAATTTCGCTGTTTTTATTTTTTGTAGACACAGCAGCCACCTACCTGTCCCTCAGAATGAGAAGCCTTTAACACAAACAGTCAGTCAGTTAGTCGGTGGCATGTATGTGCCTCTTTTTCATTTCTTCGGGGAGTACACGGCCGCAAAAAGCGACAACCCATTTGGTAAATTAAATATTTTCCAGAAGCAATTTTCCACATTTTTTGGGTGTTCGGTTTTTCGGGCTTTTCGTTGCCTTTGACAAAAGAGGGGCTGACTGCGTACGTTCTTTATTATTTATGTTAATTGCTTGTTTTGTGCGTGTTTTGTTGCGGTTTTTCCTTCCAATTCGTTATTTATTTTGTTGTTCGCCAAAAACTTTCGCTTCTCCTTTTCGCTTTCTTGTTTTCTCGTCGCTTGCCATTTATATTGCGTATACGTCACGTTGCCGGCAGGAGATGGGTTGCACTTTTGCGCCTGTCGCTAGATTATGTGTGTTGTTGGCTCCATTCGATGTGGGACTGTGTGACACATTGGCGTTTGAATTCCACTTTTTGCCAAAAATATCCTTGCATTGGGTAGTGATAATTTGGTCAAGAGTTGGTTTAAATTGTGATTATAGGTAGAGATATAAAAGAAACTGCATAATCTATATTATTCCAAGCAGAATGAGCATTAGGTTTTAAGGATTTGTTATGGAATAAATTTTAGAAATTTATAGTTATAAACAGTGACATTATTTTCGATTTTATTGGACATATATTTTCATATAATTTATTTATTTTTTACTTGTTCACTTTGGAAACTCTTGAAGACAAGGGTATTTTCGGCTTCGTTGTTATAAAGAAACTCTTCGCTTTGTGTTTTTTTGGCACGATCCCTCGTTTCTTCTCCTGTTGTTTGCCGCTTGAGTGGCGCTTGGAGATGAATGTGTGGGTGGTTAGGTGGTTAGGTTGGCTTTTAGGGGCCCTTTTAAGGCAGGGACAGGGCTCCTCGGTGGGTGGTTTGTCTGTCTGGGGCGTGACAGCGTCAAGTGTCGCCCTCGGTGGAAAAGACGTCGCCAGCAATTTGGCACGTCTTTGACACAAAAGTAAATGGCCAAGTGTTGGATACACATCTAATTGCCATACAGTCATCTTTCAAACTCCGACTACGGCTTTGGCTACCTTTAATTAAAGCGAAGCGCCAAGCGCCGCCGCATTCAGGGATGCTGTGGCCAGCCACTTTGTGGCCATTAATGCTGCCCAGACTGGCTCTAATTAAAACTAAAAGCATTTGGCCGGGCCAACCCACAGGGAGCTAAGGCCAGGATGGCCAGAAGGCGGTGTAACAGTAGAGTGAATAATTTGCAGTTCACACAGCCACCCAGCTTAATCACGGCAAATAAATGATCATCATTGATTTATGTACGCCAATCGGGTAATATTCCTCATCTATGAAACTGAGCTCGAGGAACGAGTGACCTAATAAACCAAAGAACATTTTTATGGTCCATCAATAAGGCCAAAGACAGCAGGGATGTCAGAAGAAAAATCTCCAGCTTAACAGGGCTAATAAATAATGAATTTATTGCTACTTTAAGCTATGAAAGGTTAATTATTTGATTTTGATGAGTTTTATTTAGGATTTTCTAATAAAGCACAGCAGTTTCTGAAGACGCTTTGTTTATTGTTCCCAAAAGCCACAAAATTATGTATCAGTCAGCAAATTCACCTTAATCAATGCCTGCACCCATTATATGCTCGACCCTGATTGAATTTTATTACCCAATTGCTTTTACTATTTATTATTACCTCTCACATTTATTACCCCCTTTATATTTATGAAAATTTCAGCCTGAATAGAATTCTCCTGTACCTTCATAAAGTTTTTTTAGAGCCTCTTTTAATCATCACCTTTTACGACCTTTTGCCATGCAAGGAATATAAATACTTGTAGCCCCGGGCTTGGCGGCTTCTTGTTTTATGGGTGCAGCAGATGGACTCAGGGATGGCCTATAGGAAACGGTCAATTAAATTGATTTCAGCCATCATTTGTTGACCTTGCTGTTGACAAATCTGTTTTCTGCTTTGCTTCTGTTATTTTTTTGTGTCATTAAATTGTCCGAGGAAATTGTTTGCAGAGAAAGAAATATGTAAAGAAAGTGTTTTTGAGGCGGTGAATTTAATAAGATATTAAAGCAAGAATATTGAGTCTTGAACCCTTTTTTAAAAGGACATTAAAAGGTAGGCAATAATAAAGGAGTTACATTTCCTTGCTTACTTTTAAATATATATTCTGGTTTATTTCTCAGTGCATAAATCAAATGAAAACGTGGATAATGGCCGGGGTGACGAGGCGATAATCGATTTCTGAACGATTCGCCGTATTGTCGTCCCCTCAGTGGCTAATGGTGTTGTTGTTTCGTCCTGTTTGTTGTCCCGATTCCTGGCTTGTATGTGTCTGCAATGTTGTCGTTGTCGTCGTCGTTGTTGTTGAGATACGTGTCCCTGTCCTTGAGGCGCATTTTCCCTCCCGCCGGCATTCGGCATTGACATTGGGTAAAGTCGCTTACCTTGTATGGAAATTATCCATGCCGCTGCCGCAGTACAGCGGCGCAGTTTCATTGTTGCCACTGGCCATTGTTGCAATAGTTGTTGCAGCAGCAGCACCACCACCACCAGCACCACCACCAGCTGTTGTTGTTGCCTATCGTCTATCGTCTATTGTGATTGCTGGCCGTCATTCAGTGCTGCAGTGTGGCTGCCAAGGACAGCTTCGCCGGACAGCCTTCTCTTCAGATGCATTAATAATTAATAACCAAGGAGCGCCAGCCTGTGAATAGAGGGAATAGAAAGAGAGAACGATACAGAGAGAGAAAGAGAGGGGAGTTAAGACTATTGTCCAACATGGCGTATAAGTAATGCGAGTTGTAAATTGTTGCGTATACGCCCCGTTGTCCCGTTACAACTAATGTGATTAAATATTGCATGATGCACAGAATGTTGATGGTGTTTATGTTGTGTGTGTGCTTTGGGTTTTCTGTGCCTGCACTGGCTGCCCTAAGCCGATTAGCGAATACTCCGTAAATATATACACTTTACTTCGTGTCGGGTAAAGTTCCCACTTGGCCAACGCCTCGAGAGGCAGCTGCCACTTGCAGCTTAATTAGCAGCAGGCGGGAAAAAGTGCACTGGAGGCGAAGATAAATATATCTTGAGAGGAAATAAGACTTAAAGAATACCCTACAATAAGTAAACATTACAAAAGAAATTTTAATGTTTAAAAAACCCATTAAAAATGGGTCCAAAATTAAAAGCTATGAATTTTCTAAGCACTGAACAACTTCCTATATAGTGCATTGTTAGCATGCTTTTAGTCACCTTCTCTATAAGTTTTAAAGATTTTATCGGTTATGGATTTCTATTCACTACTCTTTATAAACACAATCCCTATTATTTTTCCTATTTATTTATTTATATTTATATGTTTATTCCTATTTTCCTTGTATAATTTCAACAAAAACGATGTTTATAAAACATCCAACCAAATCCCCCAAAATCAAGGCCTAGTGTCAGCCATAAATAAACCGAAATTGCCAGCGGCTAGAGCTCATCAGATGGTCATAAGAAAACTGCCAGAGATCAAGTTCTGACCGCAAAACTGAGGGACAACAGACCGAATTTGTGGGGAGAGGGAGGGCGAATCTAAAATGTATTTGGAGCAGTTTCCTCCCTGCCTTCGTGTGCGGTCCAAATTAGATTTGTACGACCAGAGCGTGGCCTGAGCAAAGAAGTGCAGATAAATGCCATTTATTCTTTTTCGTTTTTTGTCTAAAAATCTTTACTGTAGCTGGACAGAGCTACGTCCATGGACGTGGGCAATATGTTATCTGTCAACCCGCTGGTACCCACTCCGCCATATCTCTTTCCGTTCTGGCAGCAACCATTTCTTTGCACAAAGATTTTAATTGCATTTGTTAGGCGGCGGCGGCTGCAGCTGACAGTGGCAGCGGCAGTCACAGCGGAAAAGCGCTGGAAAAGCGCACGGAAAATGTTTTGAGGGGTTGGTGGGGGGTAGCAATGGGAAAGCCAGTGGCAACGTGATGGGCGAAATGTGGCTGCAATTAACACGTTCCATGAGGCGCAGTAACCGCAAAGCCAGCAGACTGTTTAAATATGCATAGATGGAAACACACACCCGGAGATACGAAGGAATACACTCTCGAGTGTACTGAAGACAATGTTGGATGGATTCAATTTAACAGAAAATATATTTAAGGACTTTACAATCTCGTAAACCACAGCAAATATTTTACGCTTAAGTTCCTACAGTTCCTAGATATGTAAAATATTTGGAGACTTCAAAGTTACCCCAAATAAATAATATTATAGAAACAATATTTAAATAATTATTTGTTATAACATAATTTCTAAAGATTCTTTTTAAGAAAATCTTAAATAATTTAAGGAGGATACTTAATATTATATTTTAAGTATCCAGACATTCCTTAATATATGTTAAAAATGACACCACTTTAAATATATCTTCTAAAATTTATGGAGCATTTAATATTTCTTGATTTTACAAAAGGTGGCTTTAAAGTAAAATTCAAATAAATTTGGATATTTATTTTGTAAGGCTTGAATATTTCTCTCAGTGCCCTGAGAAATAAACGTAGCGAGACGAAAAGAGGGGCTAATGTGTAGGAAGCTTAGTAATTTGATTTGCAAATTTCCATTTTCGTTTTCTCTTCTCTTTTTTTGTATTTCTTTGGGTGGTTGCAAATGAGGCAAAGGTTAATTTATCCCGGCTGTTTGCCAAATTAAGTTCTCAAGTGGCGCAAATTACATTTTAAACTCTTCTGGGAAATTGAATCTTGCTTCGAGGAAACTAAAAGAAGCCGAGAACGGCGGGTGCTCCTCATCAATGCGCTGCGTGTCAAATGGAGCTGAAATTAATTGATTGATCTACTTGACTCATTTGACTGATGTTATTGTATTTCAAATGTCCAAGAAATATTAATTAAAATCGTGCCGTGCCATAATTCGATTATATAAATTAATTGCCGCTTGGCGAACGCCGTTATGAAAGAATATACTATATGGTACTATATAGTATATACCACATACACACCACACGCAATCATCAACGTTTATTTGATACAAACCGCCGCTGGGCAGCGGAAATAATTTTATATTAATTGCGAATATATAGTGGCTATATATATGGCTCCCCATTCATCCCAAAAAGCGTAGTCCTGCGTCCTGCGTGGCTGAAGAGGTGACAAATGGAATGATTAATGAATGACAGCTGCCGGTTGCCCGCAGATGTATGCTATAATTTTTGCAAACAATGCCAAGGAAAAATATGCCAATGCCATTTGTGGTTTCCTCAGAGCCACACAGCCACACAGGCTGACAGCTTAACAGATTACACAAGTGGAAAAAAAGAAACAAGTCTGCAAGGGCCATTCCACAATAGAAAAGATATGACTCTCAATAAGCCAATAGTTTCAAGATTTATGGTGATTTTATAACCTACGAAAGGGTTTGTATGGCCATAAGTTATGTATTTAAGATACAAATCGAAGAGACATGAGCTTTAATAGGAAATATATGTCTGCTTGTTTATTTTAAAAGGCTTTATTCAAGATTTTATTAGATAATTCGTCATAAATTCACACAAAAATATAGTTTTACATGTTTTTGGGGAAATATTTATAACTCCAACCATACAACAATATTTTCTTGAGTGTTCCGCCTGGTTACAATCAGTGGCTGCTGCCAAGAACTTAATTTTGCGCATGAAAAGCGGTCTAATGGGAGGCTTGAATAACGTTTTCATTTCGGAAAGGACACACTCGACTGGACAAGGCATGGCACGGATAGCACGGCAGCAACAATGGCGACGTAAATAAGGACATCATCATCATCGTGTGGGGAAAGGTGAAAGAGAAATTGAAATCAAAACTGATTTCCGCATGGCGAGAGGAATGCTGGCGTGGTCCGTGGTCCCTGGTACGTGGTCCATGGCCCTGTGGGAGGGGCCTCCTCCTCTGGCTTCTCCTTTTTGCCTTAACTGATAAACCAGTTATGTCACGCCCCCAGAGTGCAGAGCTGGAAGCCACACACAAATCGCTGCTGCAGATAGGAGAGAAATATCTGAGGGTCTTGGCCAGCTGGACAAAACAGCAGCACGGAGTCCAACAATCGCAGCGAAATGAAATTCAAGCCAAAGGGAAATCTTCTTGAATGCTTCCCTGAAGCATTTGATTTAAGCCAGCATCGAGTGTGCTGCTATTTACTGGCTCTTCAAAATAATATTTACTTCATATTGATTATTGATTGCTTCTGCCCCTGTTTACTTTTGCCCCTCCTCGCCCGCTATTTGTTTTACGCTCTTTTATTTGCATTTTTCTTGTACACGTAAGCAAACTTGTTTGTTATTCGCTACTTTGTTTGCTTTTGCCTTTCTGCAGTGGCATTATTTTAAATTGTTTTCTAAATGGTTAGCCGAAAAATAATACAAAAGAACAGCAGCAGCAGGAAGTGAAATTTATATCGAGGGGGAAGGGAAAGTCATGACCCCAACTCCATTTCCTGTGTGAAGATGGACAGCTGGCTGGAGGTTCGGTTCGGTTTTCGTATTTGGGGTTTGGGGCCATTCCCTCAGAGTTGATCAAATTTAAGATAAGTGCTTTCGCCAGCCAACTGGAAGGAATGTTTGTTTACTCTCCAACAATTTGGCAAAAGTCGAAACCTTAAAGCTGACGGCGAATGGAATTTAATGAGCGAAGAAGCCTCTTAGGAGATGCAGGAGAAAAACAAAGAGATTAGAATTATAGAGTGCTGCATTCTTCCAGCGATGCCATTAGCGTTCGCAGCATTTCTATGCACCGAGTGTGTGGCATCAACAGGATCTCAAGTGACTCGAGGGAAGGATAACAGCCAAGGACACACTGCAAGGAATATTATGGTGGTAAGGAATTGTCATTGAGGTAGAGGTTTCAGAACGAAATATCTTTGAATATATGAATCTATTAAATATAAAGCAGATTTTATGTAAGTTTAAAGGAGTTGCTGGAAAGTAGAGATTCCTTTAAGACACAGCCTTGAATTTACTTCGAAAAATATGTTAAGAACTGAATGTAAATGTTAACTAATAAATTCAATACTTTAGATCACAATTTACACGAAATAAATAATATTTTGTGGCTAGGCTTTCAGGTAACATTTTCTCTCTGTGCTGGCGCACGCATTATGATGGCACCCTTAACCCCTGTTGGCCCCTCTGCGACTCCTTCAATTTGCACTTTTGCCTGATGTGTGTGTGTGTGTGGCACAGGAAGGGGTTCCGTGCCCCATGAAGACGCTGGAGGGGATTGCAACCGTTTGTCACGACGACGATGACGATGACGATGACTTGATGGTGATGCCACTTACGCCCACATGGACGCAAGATGCCAGTCATGACTGTAACAACTGTGCGATGTCTAGCCGCAGGGGAGGAAGGACTAAGCGGGGTGGGCAGGGGACAAACATAAATACAGTTACAATCTGTAAATATTTGTGACAGGATGTAAGTCAGTCTGACTTCCCTACAAATTTCCTGTCACAAGTTTCTTTCTTGTGTTCGCAACGTGTTTTTCTTTTTGTTTTCGTGAAAGTTTAACTTTTTTGTAATGCTTTTGTTTTTGTTGGACGATGTAATTAGACAAATCCCAGAGACAAATTTTAGCCGCACGCGACTCCCGTTCTCTGGGGACCCTTTTCTTTCTTTGCCTTTGCGAATTACTCATACGCCCAGGTGGCCGCATTAACCGCGACCTTGTAATACACACGCTGTGCCAGCATAATTCAAATGTCATCCAGTTGTCATTGTTCGTTTGCCAAATTGCTCGCCTCCGCAGAAGAAAATTCCTTGAAATTCCCACAAAAAATGCTACTGTTTTCGTTTTTTTTTTTTTTGTTTTGCAGCTTTGTCGCCTGGAATTTCGCATATCAAGCATACGTCATGCCGTCT
This sequence comes from Drosophila nikananu, assembly GCA_008042635.1. Lineage (NCBI taxonomy): Eukaryota > Metazoa > Arthropoda > Insecta > Diptera > Drosophilidae > Drosophila > Drosophila nikananu. The sequence continues at coordinate 3,439 of VNJV01014815.1, read as the reverse complement.
GAGTGAGTCTTTCCCAAGAAATAAGAAACAAGGTGCTCTCCCACGTAGCCGTATTGTTCAAATAATGTTAATAAGAGTGAGTGAGTGAGAGCTGCGGGCTAATTTCGGTCTCAAAGAGTTTTAAGTATTCAAAGCGGTGAAATTCGCAGACGAAATTGAATTTCTGTCTCCGGCAAATCAATTGTGATATAAAATGAGGTTTCAATTCGAGCAGACAGATCATGTGGCTTAGACTTATAAATATAGAATGTATTAAGCATGTTGAATGATGAGCAATACTGGGAATATTGTAACCACTGGCTTAGTTAATTTTTAATAAGTATTCTGAAGGAGCTAGACATGTTGTTGCACTCTGTAAGGCTTTAATTGGTAAGGGTCACTGGTTTCTGTTGTGGAAATAATAAGTAAATAATTGTTTTTAGTACTTATTAACTTTTTATTAGAAGTCTACAAAAGGTTTTATAAATTTGGCATTAAAATAAGATTTAATACTATAAAACTAACCAACAATTTACTCTGAACTCCAAGACTATTAAGCCCAATTAATGATGCAATCCATTGAATCAGGCTCTGAGCACTAAGATTGAACCACTAATTATTTCCATTGTTTTGGGCTATCCAAATATTTTGGCCACCTACTGGCCGCCTGTACACAAGTAGACTTATCAATGCAATTACACATGAGTTCATATCGTATACTCCACTAACCCCTTGCAATGTTTGACACAATTTCGGGTTGGCTTTCAATCTGTTGCCATTATAAACAGCCAGATGAAATGGAACCCGGAACGGAGATAACACAACACACATACAGGAGGGAATGTGGCGCATATTTTGGGGCCAAATTGAAACGTGTTGGTCCTAAGTTTGTGGAGAGAGAGTGGGGGAATAATGGTCGAACTGAATGCCAGCAATTTGTAGCGAAAACTTTTGCACATGTGCAAATAGTTTCGGTAGGGAGTCGAAACAAGTATGTAGTTGCAGCAGTAGTTGCAACTTGAAACAATGCTCCCCTTAATTGAGTGGCAAAAAGCCGAAACTGATGGTGATGATGATGATGATGGAGATGGGAGATGGTCCTTGGGCAGGACTTGGTATGGACATTTGATTGTCGGCAATTTGGTCACTTATTGGGTTTCGGTAATTGCCTATCTATTTCATGGCCTTGGCCCAGGGCTAAGTTATTAGGCAAATAAACGCCCATTTCAATAAGCACAAATCAAGCCACACGTGTAAAGCGAACTAACCTGACACAAACCTGGATTTTCGGTTTTTACTGCCATTACTATGGGAGTGACTTTAATAATATTTGTGAATAAAATTTAAATATATTTGTAATAAAAAAATATTCAATTTAATTAAAGATCCAACAGTTATTAAGCTTTACCTATATTTCCACCTCTCTAAACCCTCTGAAATGCTACATTCTTGGCCACATTTGTGCTCCACAACAATAATAATAAGCAGCTGTTGCTCTGGCGCGGCTTTCGGCCGTTCGGGACAATAACAATTGGCCAGCTTGTCGAGTGCATGGCTGGTTGAACTCAGCCGCCACGCCCCCCTTTAGCCGGACCGACCGCCCCACCTATTTACTTAGCCATTTTGTTTTGCCGGCCAGGCACTTTGAATGAGGAAAGAGGAAATAAAAGTGGGAATGGCATTGCTTCAGTTGTTGAGTTGCCTCCCAGTCCCAAGTTCTAATTTCCTGAGAGGTCGTCTATCATTAAAGCAAGGCATTGGGGCGCAACATTGGGGACCTTGACAAGGTCGAAAAGGAGGTGTGAGTTCGCGACGACTGTCAGTGCACTTAGCTTACATCCACCCACCCACTCCACCCATCCATTCAGCAAAGCAAGCACAAGGTCACGGGGGGCCCAAAAGGAGGTGTGAAAACGAAATGAAATTATGTAAATAGCGAATGGCAAAGAGTAATTAAAAATTTGATCTCGAGAAAAGTAAATTTGCTCAGGCGAATCTTTGAGTTGACAGGATAATTGAAAAAAACATTCCGCTTCTGTTTATTTTTTCCGCTCTATGAAATTTTTGGTCTTAACAATAAATACATTTAGCTGGGCTGCATTTTTTAGACACTTTTAGTTTGCGTCTTGCACATGCCTTGTCCCTGGAATTGTTTGCATTTTAAACCGTAAAGAACCGGGCACAGGAAATGCGTTCTCTTCCGGTTTTTTGGGCAAACAAAAGGAAATGGGCGAGATAATGGCGCGACGCACAGTTGACGGATAGATACTTTTGCCTTGCAAAAATCATAACTCTTGAACCAGTTGAGATATTTTTATTTTTATTTTTTATATGATAGGTAATTTTAGTACCTTTCGATTGAGTGGTCATACTATATGGTGTGATAAGTAGTAGATTTTATACTCGAAAATTAAGCTTTTTTTGAGGCAGTTTTCTCAATTTTTATCCAATTTCGAACAATACATTTCATTTATTTTCACTGAAAATGCTTATATGGTGCATATTTAATGTTTTAAAAACAAACAAAATAAATTTTAAACAAAAAAAAAAACAAAATTTTTTTTATAATTAAAATTTATTCATTTTTGATCAATTTTCAACAATTTTTGCACTTTTTGTCAATTTACATCATTCAATTTTACATCATTTAAGATTTTTGAAGAATCTTTAATCATTATACATTCATTTCAAATCATTAAGTGTCCTTACAAAGTCAGGAATCGAAAAACAAGCCGCCAATACAGGAAAAAATGAATGCCCGCCATACAATTTCGTACTGCGCTTGTAGCAGAATTTGCTCGAAACCACCCGTTTTTTACGCTGAGTTGAAAGTATCTTTTGCCTTGGAAATTCGGGGTGGCAGTTCGTGGCAGCCAATCTTTTTTTGAATTTGATAAAGAACATATTCAAGAACAACACCTCATACGCCAAACACAAAATACAGCAAAATAAGATTTTTGACATTCCATCAAAGTTGAAAAATAAGTGAAAAATTAGCACTTCGGTAAAACAGGTATGCCTGTACGTGCAATAAATATTATAATTTCATTCTACATTCGTTTTGCCGAGATTTGATGGCCCTTTCGATAGAGACCATAACCATGCAGGTCGGTTACATATTTAACCTAAAAATCGACCTCAAAATCAGATTTTTTTAAAAAAACGACATGCTTTTTTTGCAACCCAAAAAAAGTTCAACTTTGAACACGTCTAACTTTTAAAATACTGAACCGATTTGAATAATTTTTTGGATTCAACCCTTTTGAACTATTGCCTGTCGAATGCAATAACAAATCTTACGATCCGTTGTCATCAAAAAGTTGATTTTTGCAACGTATCTGTATCTTTCCGTCAACTGTGCGCCGCAGGCCGATTTCTGCTTTAAACTTCGGCACATTTATTTATTGGCTTAGTTCGATTTTTTTCCTCAAAATATTCCGATCGGTCCTATGATAACTAT
>VNJV01014814.1:0-12280 GCA_008042635.1 Drosophila nikananu | reverse complement strand
CAACCTGGCGGTACTGCACAATGGAAAAACTAGTGCACCTTTCCAGACGAACACCGGAATTCGGCAAGGATGCCCGCTGTCACCACTCCTCTTCAACATCGTAGTCGACGAGTTAATGAGCGAAGTATGCTCTTCCAAGCGCGGAATCACGTGGAACCTCACCAGACACCTTGAGGACTTGGACTACGCAGACGACATCTGTCTCATATCGCACAGACTCGGCGACATACAGAGGAAAAGTGACGACCTCGTCAGGATAGCCAGCAGCGTAGGGCTCGAGATAAACGTAGCGAAAACAAAAGCTATGCGCTTCAACCACTCCAGCCAAGGGAACACCAACATAAATGGGAACCCAATCGAGTTCGTTACCAGTTTCCCATACCTTGGCACCATCATATCCAACAGTGGTGGAGTGGATGATGATGTCTCCAGCCGTCTTGGCAAAGCCCACTCAGCATTTGGGAGACTATACCGCATATGGAGAGACCGACAAATTAGCAGACGAACAAAGCTCAGGATCTACAATGCGTGTGTGAAATCCATACTGCTATACGGAAGTGAGACATGGCTCGCCACGAAGAAAATAACGCAGAAGCTACAGGCTTTCAGCAACAAATGCCTGAGAGTCACATGTGGGGTATTCTGGCCAAACAGAATAGCCAACACAGAATTGTGGCGCGTTACAGACGAGGTCCCGATTCACATCCAAATAAGGAAGAAAAAATGGATTTGGATAGGGCACGCTCTCAGAAAAAACCCGAGTAGCATAGTGAGGATGGCACTAGACTGGAACCCCCAAGGAAGCAGGAGAGTAGGAAGGCCAAGAGCAACCTGGAGAAGAACCGCTCACCAAGAACTTGCCCAAATAAACATCACATGGGAAAATGCAAAACAGACAGCTCAAAATAGAGTTAGATGGAAAGCTCTCGTAGAAGCCCTAAGTTCCCGAGAGAAATAAAAGGAATTAAAACAAAAAAAAAAAAAAAAAAATGGGGTCGGAAATGGTTCTTTCTGCCTGTTACATACATTTGCACGAAATTAATATACCTTTGTACCTACGGTACATGGTATAAAAACAAAAATGTTATTTACGAAAATTAAGAATAGGAGTTAAAAGACATTCATCAAAAAACAATTATTTTTAATGCATAATAGGCTTGGTTTTAATATTCAGATGTATTTCATTTTCTTGTAAAGAATATTTTTCGTAAAAATATGTTTGGCAATCACCGATTTCATAATGAATATATGTAAAGTATAGTTGGGCATATCGATAGTTGTCAACGTGCCTGCTAAGCGATGGTTATACGATATTCACGGAAGTAACATCACCAGAACAAGAGAAGAAGAGTCACTAGAGTCATATGTAACGTGCTGTGCTGAGACTCCGAGAATCGGTACTTGCGAGGCACGCTTTAGGATCCGGCCTTGCTCGTCGGCTTGGGGGTTGTTGTTCTTGCCTGTACCGTTTCAAGCACGGGCTACCCTTTATTATTAAATAGTTCGAAAATTGAGTGTTCTGCGACTAAAGGATGGGTAAATTTGAAGGAGACCCATTACACGCCCGATTTCGTTGAAATTTTTACCGTTAATAGAGCCAATTTTTAAAGAATTATGGTGAAAGTCTTATTTGGGGGCGGCTTCTAGTTTTTTTTATTGATTTTTAAAGTTTAATTATTTCCCATCAAAAATGTATGCGTTTCGGGATCAGAATATGAATGACAAATTTCCAAAGTAAGATAGTGTGATCTGCCCCGGAACATATCCAACAGTGCCTTACCAGTGGCGTGAGCCACTGTCTCCTTCAAATTTACCAAAGGATGAGCAATACATAACCGGTAAAAGAGAATAGATGATTCGCGAAAGTTCAAGAAATAAGAAAGATGACGAGATATTCAGAGATGCGAACCCACGGCTGTTAATAAGGTCGCGATATGCCCTCCCAAACTATGATAATGAGCCTTAGAGCTAGGCTCCGGTGACCCCTTTGAATCCACCTACATCAGCTGCGTTCAGTTCAGTCTAATTTTAAACATCCATGATTTATTCTTATACGCTATATTTAACAGGGTTTAGTAATCTTCAGAATAAGGATAAACTAGAGCATAATTTCTTGAGGTTAAAAGGACAATTATGAAAGTGGAACTCAGATAATTAGGAAAATTTCTTCCTCTTTAGTTCTTAGGTATTAATTAATTGTATTAATTGTAAATTTTTTAAATTTTTTTTTAGTTTGTAATTAAATTCTTAACTAGCACTCGCCACATTATAACTTATTACGATTTTTTTTAAACAAGCTATCGACTTTAGTCGCTTTCAAATTAAAACTTTGGATATTTCAGGCAAAAAAATCACTTAACTCTAATTAAAGTATTTAAAGACTTTAGCATTACGTTAGTCGGGCAAGGTTTTCTTTTACGAGAATTACTCAGGAAAATTCTTAAATTTTGTTTTCATGACTCACTGTACTTTTTCCAACGACAAAATTCGATCTTCCCAAGGTGTAGTCTGTAAAAGAAGTCGAGCGAGACATTTGTTCGGCTCGAGATTATATATTAAAGAAAATTCACTTCTAACTCTCTTATTCGCCACAGCTTGCCTTCGACCTACGCAAGTTAACTGCACTCAATTCTAATGATAGCTGAAATGCTAATAGTAAGTATATAAAATTATTAAGCTTTTGAGGTAGAAATATAATATTGATCGTAAGTTAAACAAAGCTTTACGCTGAAAATACATCTTATTATCTGAAGAGCGACTTAGGCCGCTACTGGAATATTTCCTCCTTTGTTTACATTTTAAAACTTTCGCAGGCGCTTAACTCAGCTACTCGTAATGGCTTTTGAGTCGGACAAAGTATGTATTTAAAGAAATAATTGGCATCCATTGATGACGAAAAGCCTTGTCAGCTAAGGACAGACGGCGGACCTGTGGCGGCGACTTGCTTGCAGCGAGAAGGACACAAAGAGGGTAAATCTGCTCTGAAGCGGCAGTTCTTCTGTACAAAATTGAATGACCGGCTTCAGGGCGCAGACGCTCATCCTTGCAAAATGCTATGGCTACTGGCCGCTGAAACATGTTAGGTTAGGTTAGGTTAAGTCGGAAGGGCCCTATGGGGGCCGCGCATAGGCCAATATGGCCAATAGCGATCTGAAAGTTTCTGCATGGACCTAGAGAGTGTTTACGCGATTTTCGAAATCTTTAAGGATCGCGGAGTTTTTCGCGAAGGCAAGTAGTTCACCTGGCTTCTTTCTGGAGGCATCTTCTAGCGATGCCAGAACCGGAGCGCCTAGGTATCTTTCCTTGGAAGATGCAGCACGTAGTGACTGAGTTTTTCGTTGCGCTCCCTGCACATGATTTTTGATGTTTTGCAGGTTGTGGAATTTCTCCTCCACCTGCTGTTGGCTCGTGTGTCGGCCCGTCTCTCTAGCTCGCTTTGGAGCGTTCTTAGGGAGACAGGAACGATTTCAATTCTTTCAATCGGCAGTCCTACGCCTTCGTTTGCAAGTTCGTCGGCCGTCTCCTTACCATCGATGCCCTGGTGGCTGGGAACCCAGTAGATCCGAACTGTCTTAGTCGTGCTGAGGATATCTAGTGCCTCCCTGCTTGCCAGTAAATTTTTGGAACTTGCCACTACACTAAGACTCCATATAGCAGAGTCCGACGCACCACCGATATATAGACCCAGTGCATTAGGGCGGGTGAGCGGCCCCTCGTGCTGCTAAGCATCTTCTTGGATGCATATAGCGCTATGGTGGCCTTCTTTACCCTCTCTAGTACATTGGGCTTCCATGCCAGCTTGCTGTCTTGTACAATGCCGAGGTATTTGACTTGTGTTTGCAGGGTCAGCCTAGTTGTGTTAATTTTCGGCGGGACCCATGGCGGCACCTTCTATCTCTTGGTGAAGAGAATGAGGTCCGTCTTGTCCGCATTGATACTTCTTCGCCCACTCACATATCTCCCTGAGTGATAATTATGCTTATGTCGTCAGCATAGGCTGTTATCTTTTGGGCCTTCCTTTCGAATCTCTTGATCAGGTCGTCTATCACCAGATTCCACAGGAGAGGCAACAGGACCCCGCCTTGTGGCTTGCCCCGGTGAGCTCCCTTCACCATGGAGGCGGTGCCCCAATCGGATTGTACCCGCATACAGCTTAGAAGATTTCTTATCCACAAGCTGATGGCTGGGTACGTGTTGGCTGCTTCTAGGCGGTCCATTATAGCGTCAGTGATCACGTTGTTGAATGCTCCGGATAAATCCACAAAAACTCCAAGAGCATATTCTTTATTATGCAGGGCTCTCTCAATGGTGCCTACTAGTGTGGTGCCGTTTCCACTGATTTCCCTTTTGTATAAGCAAGCTGGTTGGATGACAGAAGTCTTCCCACATCATTTGTGATGTATATGTCCAGAAGCTTTTCCAGCGTCTTTAGTAAAAAAAAGATGAGGCTGATCGGCCTGTAATCCTTGGGGCTCACGTGACTGCACTTCCCTGCTTTTGGCAGGAAGACAATCCGAGAAGTCCTACATTGGATAGGGACGTAGCCCGTGATTAAGCAGGCTGCGAATATAGCGTAAAGCCATGGGGTGATCACTTCTTTGGTCCCCCGTAGCAGGGCTGGGAATATTCCATCTGGTGCCTTTATTCCCGTAAAGGAATCTATAGCCCATTGGATTCTCCTCGCCTCCTCGCTGCCCTCAGTCCACTGTCCGTCGTCGCGTTTGAGCTGACTCTGTGTGGTGTGTTCCTTCGATAGCAACTTCCGGAATCTAGCCGTTTCTGGGGCCGTCTCGATATTGGAGCAGAATTTTCTCCACGAGCCCTGCGTATTTCCTTCTTGTAATCCCTGAGTAGGGTCTTGTATTCCTCATTGACTATATCATTTTTCGCCTCTTTGGCGATTTTGAAAAATTCTTTGAGTTTATTGCGTAGAAGCGAAAGATTACCGTTCCACCAGGGTGGCCTGGTCGTCTTCCTGGTTCTAGATGTCGGCATGCTGCGCGTTGCGCATCTAGTAATTCCCTGGAGCGGGTCTCTAGGGACTTTTATATGTCTTTAGCGGTTTTTACTAGGCCCGGGCCAGTCGCGAGTCGTGTTGAGATTGTCTTCCTGAACTTTCCCCAGTTAGTGTTCCGGGGGTTTCTATAGACGATTGGTTTGGCAGAGTGGTCGAAATCGTATTGGAATTGTATGTACTTATGATCTGAGAAGGATGGTCTCTGAAGGACTCTCCATTCTGATACCATTATACATTGTCCCCTTAAAAGTGTTAAGTCTAGCACGTTCGAGGTGGGACCTACGAAGGTATTCTCCTCCCCCACGTTTGCTATACATAGGGATTCCGATTGTGAGGGCAGTTTCTAGACCATTTCGGCCAGTCCCTGCGCGGGGAGCTGGTGCCTGGTTCCAGCGAGCTGAGTAGGGTCTCCACTTCCTCTGGTGTGAGCTGCGTGCTCTCCAGGGCCGTGTCTGTATCGACGGCGGCACCTGAGCGGCATAGTTTGCTCTGAGTCGGTTTCTTGGCAGTAGCAGTACAACTGGCACGACCTGCTCACGTCATGCTAGCGGTGTGACCGCTGGCGACACGCAGAGAGGATTGCTCCCCTCCGTGCCCGTCGGTGGTAGCGGTCACGACTTCCACCGTCGTTTGGGCTAATATCCCAGCCCCAGTTGATGCATCTTTCGTGTCCATCACAGAATGCACTGGTTATTTTTCCGGGGAACCACCCACTTGCGTTTTATGCCTAACCGCCAGGCACCTCCACCCATGGCAAGTGATTCATTTCCTACGGCTTTTCCAGCGAAAGAAATTGAACCGTTGCTTATCTAGACACTTTATTACAGCAGACGGAGCTAGCAGCAGTGCATTTGTTGCATTTCCAGTCGAAATGGGCTAGAGGCGCATCGATATATGATATCTATAGGGATAAGGAGCGATAGGGTTAGTGGTGAGGGAATTCAAGAGCGAACCGGGAAAAAGGGAACGGTGGCGCCCCGTAGATCTCGGCCAGCTCTTTTTAAGAGAAGGGACAAAAAAGAACAGTTTCTCGAAAACGTAACTGCAACGGTCTGAGGCCATATAGGGAGGTGTAGCTCGGCACGCTAATAGCAGTAGGAGAAAAGAAAGGAACACGGGCGGCAGCAGTCATAAAAATTTGAAAAAAAGAAAGACTGAAAACGTGAGTGGAAGTGGCCACTAGGTTAAGGCGGAAATTCAAATAGTGTGTGTTTTTCGGCGTGGCAGTGGTGAAATCCCTGACCACGGAACCTTTTTTTGTTTTGTGGAGTGGATCCAAACCTGCCGCAGGCACCGAACCGCGGAGCCAGCATCCTGCAGCCGCGGCCAGAGACTCGCCAGAGTTGGCCATCCAGGAGCTTGCGCCGAGTTTCCGGCCAGGCAGTGGCGCCCACGGGACGAAGACAGAGCGGTCAAAAATTCCTGGTGAGTCCGTTACAAGCGCTGCCGTAAGCCGGCGAAGGATTGTCTTTCTGGGTACGCCGGGGTGTGGACCGAGAGTGGCGCTACCTTCGGTGGCCATTTGACCGCATAGCAGCCCGGATACAGGCCACGAGTGGATCTGCCGCAGAAGTTTCCACCACGCTTTTCGCCACTTCTCCACGAGAAGTTCCGTCGCAGCCATTGCGGGCCGCCCAGAAAATTTCTCTGCTGCAAATATAATTTAATTTTTTATTTTTAGTATAAGCCTTATTTTGTATATCAGTTTTGTGAGTACTTACTGTGGTCTCCGTTCCTCGTCCTCCGCGTTCCCTAAACGCATTTCAGGGATTTGTGCAACCCAGGTGGTGCAAATAAAAGAAGCGGTCACGAAAAAGCAGGGATAATTAAATATATGAACAAAAGCTCCCCTTCTATTTCTTTTGGAGCTCCAGTAGGGATAGTAGGTAGGATATTGGGATTCAACTAGGCCAGCTTGTGGCCAAACATATCTTGCAAAGCGCCGCTTCTCCTCCGCCGAATTTCGACATAAAGTCGCAGTCTTGGTGCTAGCGCATCCCGGGTGTGGGTAATGGGTTCGTCAAGATTGGGTCCGGTAACCATATAAGTTAAGAACGGCCATGTATAGAAGTAAGCAATACCTGAAATTTATAAAGTATTAAAAATAAGATTATGAACGCTGAGTAAAGCATTTACCTGGGGGAGATGGGTCGGTCGCGAGACCGCCTGGAGGCATCACAGGTAGGGTGGGAGCGTCGTGGCAGATCAACAATGCCACCAATTCAGTCCCAAAAGTGTCTTTGCGTAGTTTTTTTGTTTGTTTCTGGTAGTGATGGGAGTTTTTGTGCAGTGTTGAGACGTCCGATATATCAGTATTTGTTAATTGTGCGGACGGCAGACATCGGGTCGGAACCAGCCCTGGGACAAATGAGCTAGCCCGGCATTGCCCAAACCAGCAGATCCGTAACACATTACCCGTTGTCCGGGATAATACAGTGCCCATTGCCCAGCCGGCGCCCTCTTGGATGGTTTAGATGGAGGATTTTCGCCAGCGGCTCGCTGGGGTTCCCTCGAGGAGGCGACTTCGAGTGCAGAAGAATATTATTCCTCTTTAATCATCCATGTTGTCCTCCTGTTGCTCCCCACTAGTTTCCTAAACTGCCAAGTAATTTATTCTACTTTTGGCTTTGAGTTTTGCACAGGAGAATTCTCCAATAGCGACGATGATGGCAGAGAACCCTCCCACAACAACCTGAGAATAATTTGCATTAATTTCACTTTGCTTTTTTCTGTACAGATGCACGCGTCTGTATTTTAAGTTCGCCTAAAATCAAATAGGCCGAGATCGGAGGCGGAAATTCGCTAGTGACAGAAGGCGCGTTTAGCAACACTAAAGGCCAACTATCGATGACTGTATCGATACAGCTAGATCTTAGTCATCCCTGGAATACCGATGAGCATCTTGGGTGGCAACCACAATCTCGTTCCTTGCATTTTTATCGATATTTATTGGCAGGCCGTTACAAAGCCCCCCGCCGACATATAACCCTGAAGCGGCATTACTGGCGAATGTCCTTTGCGTGAAAGTTTCCTAAGAGACGGCCTTGCATGTCTTCTAACTCACAGTAAGAAGCCTTTACAAACCTTGGTCTTAATTTAGCATTATAACCCGATTGGAAGCAGCTTTGCTTGAAATAACGGCGAAAGTCTTCCTGACCCTCCGCAAAGGTAACTTCTCGAGAGCGTAAGTTATACCGCTTCTCGTTGACTTCGTGAGCCTTTCGCATCTCTCTGGTAGCCCTCTCTCGCACCATGTTAAAAGAATCTTGCCTGTCGTACAATAAAGAACAATCATCTAACAAGTTTAACTTTCTCAGTAAGGAATATGTGGAGCCAGGCGTTATCATATACTGCCCGAAAGCCATGTAGTATGGGCTTGTTCCTATGCTGGAATGATGCGAAGCTGTCAAAGCACAGCATATCTTACTGAGGTCCTCGTCCCAGTCCTTCTGATCAGGACGTAAATAAGCTTGAATCCCAGCTATTACGGAACGGTTCACACGTTCCGACGCATTAGCTTGCGGAGAATGCACAGCAGTCAAAGTGTGTGAAATTCTGTACATCTCCATCAACTTGCGGAACGTCTCCAACCGGAACTTCGATCCATTGTCGGATAGTTTCGGGAACTCCGTACGTCATGAAAAGCTTTTCTTCGAGATATCTAAACACGACGCTAGCATTTATCCACTGGACAGGTCTTAATGGACAATAAAAATTCCTATAAAAAGTCGATGTAAAGTCGTTTGAAAAATCTCAAGGTTTCCGGAGCCTTCCCCATAGGTGGTCGTAAAACGTGATTCGGTGTCTTCGTCGTTTTGCAGGTCTCACATGCATTGACATGAGCTTTTACATCAGACACTAACCTAGGCCAAAAATAATACCTTTTTAACCGCTCAACCGTTTTATGGATTCCTCCATGACATGCCAAAGGACTGTTGTGAGCCTGGAAAAGAGCTTCCGGGGTCATTTCCGTCTGTAGCCATAATTCCCAAGCATACTCATCATGTACTTGTTCTCCCGTTAAGTTTTCGGCTTTTCGATACTCGTATCCGTCCTCGATATTCAAATCAGAAAAACTTTTCACATTTGCAGTGATATTCTCTACTATTTCTTTGTAGGAATCATATTTGGAATTGTAACGGCCTGCCGCGGCAGTGAAAAGTTCTTTAGAATATCAAATTCTGAAAAGGAATATGGGCCTAAACCAGTATTAGAGAGGAGAAAGCCTCGAAATTTGTAATTTGGGAAAAAAGTAAAGAATTTTAGATTAGGGTTCTAACACTTATTTTCGATTCCTGTGGGAAATAAGAATCCTCGTCTCTTTTTGCCTATTACAGTATTGGACCGATTAGTGTATGGATCGTTGGACTCCGGAGCTTCAATAAGTTGCTTGGGAGGAAAATTAGCCAACGAGTTCCTGAGTGGGGACACTACCTAAAGGCCCTTTGAACGTTAGAGCCACCACAGCCGATGGAAGGCCTCAACAGATAATGGGTAAGGTAAAGGTGGAAATAAAATAGGCAGGATCTATTCTTAGGCATTGATTTTTGGAAGTTGTATGTTTTCTGTGAGAAGCTAGAGCTCAAAGGATTGAGTCAAGACAGTACCATTATTGGTGTCGACCAACATGACTTGTCCGTGGAAAAGAAAGCGAAATTAACCAATGTAGTCAATTGTTTCCCATCGTTCAAGGAAGAAGGACTCGGGAAAACAAACCTAATTTCACATTCAATCGAAGTGGGAATGGTCAAACCAATCAAACAGCGCCATTTTCCCGTCTCTCCCGCTGTGGAGAAAGTAATGTATACAGAGATAGATAGAATGTTACAGTTAGGAGTCATTGAAGAATCAAAAAGTGTATGGTGATCTCCCATAGTTCTCGTGACTAAGCCTGGGAAGGTAAGGATTTGTCCATATGGTTGGAAATTAAATAGCTTTACCTAAAAGGACGTTTACCCTCTGCCGCAAATTAACGACATATTAAGCCGACTGCCAAGAGCGGAGTATATAACCAGTATCGATCTGAAAGACGCTTATTGGAAGGTGCCTTGGCGTTTACAGTGCCTGGGAGGCCGCTTTATTAATTTACGTTTATGCCTTTTGGACTGTGCAATGCTGTCACGGTTGATGAACAAGGTAGTCCCGGTTCACCTTCGAAACGAAGTGTTTATATACTTAGACGATCTCTTAGTGGTATCGGCGAGTTTCCTTAAGCACTTGGAATGCGAATGCACACTGTACTCAGTCATGCATAAATACAAATATATTAATGCACTTATTGTATAAGTCAAAGACCCTTGCAATGGGCCGCATTACTTACATGCGCGACCACTCTGTCACTACGTGAACATAATACGTCCTCCCTACCTCATCGACCCTCTGCCGTCGCCTACTTATATATGCATATAAGCGTCGCAGCTGTCGCTTACTTATATATGCATATAAGCGTGGCAGTGCTGAAGCCTTCGCTGGCAGCGTTGTACCCCGATTTAGGCTAAAAAACATATTGTATGAACAATATAGAATTAATTACCAATTGACCTTGGATGGAGTGGGACCTTCCCTGCTCCATCAATAAAAACTCGAAAGGAAACTAAAAGTGTTCTTATTGAAAAATATACTTAACATGGCGACCGTGACGTCGAGCCCTGCGGAAAATTCCAATTCATTTATAACTAAAGTGATGATCTATGGTGAATCGTGATTTGCAAACTCCAGACCACATAATTTAACGCATCTCCGAGCTTCAGTCTTTGGAAGTAAAAACGACAGTAAATCAAAATGGCTTATGTGGTTGAGAAGAAGAACGAGACCCCCGTTGTGGAGAAAGTCGCCGCCTACAGAAGATTGTAGGCTCCACCTGGACCATCCAGCTGAAACCCACTCAGGACATCATTATCCAGGCATCACTGGCCGAGAACATCTGTTTATGCAGCAGAAGATAAATAGTCTGTGCGAGGACCAGCACCGGCGCCGCCTGAGCCCATAGGCCCAGGACAGCAGCAGCCGAAAAACAAGCGCGGGAGGCAGCCCGCCACCTGCGCCTTCGAGGGAGCGACAGCGTGCCAGCCCGGCGACGTCCAGCTGACGCAATAAGAAGTTGCAGCCCGGCGACGTCCAGTGAAGGAGTTGCAGCAAATGATTTTTTTTTGTTGCCCTGCGTGGCACGTTAGAATAGATGCCCTGTGTTGCATATTATTATACCTCGCTTGGTCCTGGAGTAACTTCGTCATACAAGGCCCCTGGGAGTCGTGGCTCTCTGCCTTGAATGATGAAGGCCGGACTAAATCCGGTCGAATCCGAAACGCTGCTGTTTATCGCCAAGTTCAGCTCCGGTAGCAATTCGTCCCAAGTCGTCTGCTTATCCTCGATGTACTGGGCGACCATAGTTTTAATGGTGCGATTGGCCCTCTCCGTCGGGTTCTGCTGCGGTGTATAGGGTGCCGTGTACTGGATCTCCATTCCTGCTTGTTTACAGAAAGCTTTGAAAGAACGACTAGTGAATTGAGTTCCGTTGTCACAAACGAACCTGCGTGGAATCCCGAAATGATTCAGAATCCTCTCCCTAAATGATTTTTCGAGATATGCCGAAGTAGCTTTTCTTGAGGAGTCCAACTCAACCCATTTAGAAACAGCGTCGAAAAATATGTCGATATAGTTGCTGATTCTCGTATACATAATCTGGAAATTCTCCAGGCTTGTCCTGGAGCATCCGCTGGTACCAGGTGCATGCGGGTTTGTCCTCCTATATCATATGTATCACCTCCAAGGGCTACCGTGACAGCGCATCCGCGACAACGTTCTGACTCCCGCGCCGATATGTGACGTCAAACTGGTACTGCTGCAATTCTAACGTCCAGCGCGCTATTCGCCCCGTGGGATTATCGATTGAGTTGAGCCACTTCAAGGCAAGGTGGTCAGTTATCACCTCAAACCGATATCCTTCTAAGTAAGAGTTTCCTGATGGCCCATATAATGGCCAGACACTCCTTCTCTGTGGTCGAGTAATTCTCTTCAGTGGCTATAAGACGCCTACTGGCGAAAGCGATTACTCTTTCTTTTCCCCCTGGATCTTCTGGGTTAACACTGCTCCCAGTCCTATGTTGCTAGCATCTGTTTGAAGGACAAACTTCTTCTTAAAATCTGGACACGCGAGGACGGGTGCCTCCGTGAGCTTCCTCTTCAGTTCCTCGAATGCATCCTGCTGCCATTGCCATTTCTTTCCCTTCTTCAGTAATAGAGACTTCGGTTGTACTACACTGG
>VNJV01014809.1:0-45437 GCA_008042635.1 Drosophila nikananu | reverse complement strand
ATTCAGTCATGCCGGGCATGTTCCACATTTCAGTTATGCAGCATGCGCAATTCCCTGAAAGCCGCTTAACTGATGGCAAATATGAATTGAAAGTTTAATTAAAAATAAGACGCGGAAATACCCATCGAATGCATGTCCGCCGTTTGCTCGACAATAAATCGCTCATATGCGCCAGTCAATATATATATTTAATAATGACTGTGTGCGACTTATGGCCACATTGAGTGCAAGTCAATGCACACGTCCTATTCCACTTTTATTAATTAAATAAGTACCCAAAGAGAAGATCTTTTAATCAAGAAACCATATTCGATTAAAGAACAAATGAGAAATGGCCTTTCGATGCATATCCTTCAGCCACTGAAGCGATATCCTGCCGGGCAATCCATATCCATTTCGGCTAGATAGATTCGGACACAAAACAATTCTGACCTAACTAATTTGCTCATTAAGCCTCCAAGGAGGCTGAGTCATTGGCAGCTCATTACAGACAGTTAAACACTCTCACCAAGGACACCCACACACACACCCATTCGAGGGTGTGGCGTATTTTTCGAAGGCGTCGGCGGCGATGGCGGCACACACGCTGAGCGGCTGAGAAGAAGAAGCTGGCTGGCTGGCTGGACCCGAAAGTATGAATGACGCTAATGCCTGCCACCAGTCACCCAGGGTGGGGTACTACCCTACTGGCTGTGTGAGGAGTGTATTGCAGGGTAGCTTAACTTGTCGTAGACGCGTATCTATGACGTCAGCGTGCAGCACAAACCGCAAATAATTCATTGGCCTTTTGTGGCCTCAGCTTTAGTCTCGTTTTAAGGGTTCAGTGTTCGGGGGTTCAGTGTTCAGTGTTTTTGGGTTCAATTTTCACTTTCATCAGTTGCACGGTTACAAATTAGAAGAGGGAATGAAGAAAAGGAAGTAGAAAACTTAATGGAGAGACTAATTTATAAATATTTGTCTTGTATTTAATATATTTATCTTTAGATGGCATTCAATACATTTTTAAAGCTTACTTTACTGACCATTTCTAAGAGATTTCACAACCTTAGTATATATTTATATGTAATATAACATATAGAAGGTAAAAATACCCATAGGATATATTTTTAACAGCATATTTTGAGCAGAACTTCTAATGGAGTTCAAATCAAATTTCATATTGTAAGTTTATCTACCATTTCTCTGCCACCACAAAATCCCCTCCTAAGATCACTTTGGCTCACTGATGAGGTCACGTTTTCTTTTCCAGTGCATCCGCCGATGACAGTGAAAGAGAAAGAGCCAAAAAGGTGACAGACAGGCGGTGCGAGCGGTTGAGGGAGTACAAAAAGCGAGCGTAAATTTAAATAAATGCTTTGAAGCACACTAAAAGCGATTTATCTTTGTCGATTGTGGATTACGAACATGCCCCCTGAACCCTGGAGAGGAGAGAGAGACCGGAGTGGCGAGTGGGGGAAAGGGGGAGAAAGGAAAAAAGCATTTTTCATATTGTGTCAGCGAGGAGCTGGTCTCTGTCTGTGTGTATTTGCGAGTGTCGTCCTTATTTGCGAGTGTGCGAGTGTGTGTTTGTGAGTGGGATTGTGCGTCTGTTTGCACAAAGACTTGTCAGTCAACGTGGGAGCAGCTCACCAGGATACGTCTATACACACACACACACACATACACACACAGAAGCACAGATTCGAGGGCAGGAGGCGGCGGGCTGAATACCCCAAGGAGCGGAGGAGCACAAGGAGCAGCTGCTGCCGCTGCCGCTGCTGCTGCTGCTACCCTTTTGTCTGTCCTGTCGCAGTCCTTCGCAGCCGCCTGTCTGTGTCCTGCTCATCAGGCTTCGTTTTATTGATTAATCGTTTGCTGCTGCTTAATGCCTTCTCCGTCTCCACTTCTTCTTCTTTTTGGCCACATTAGCACCGCTGCCTCGCCACCCTCTCGCTTTCCCTGGAATTGGCCAATTTCGCGCTGCATTTGGTCGAAAAAAAAAAGAGGGACTACAAGCGAAACTTTTCTTCCAACTCGCAAGCCTACACGGCGTATACGCAATATTTCTTGCTGGAGTGAGAATAACAATTCGATTTTCTAAAGGGGGAGCAGGGGGCAGAGCCTAATCAGGGGAGAAACTTTTGTGCTGTTCTCCCTTTCATTGGCCACATTCTGACAATTTCTGGAAACAATCCAAACGGCAATCGATAGTTTCCATTTCCCAGGAAGCTCATGAGTTTTGGGAAATTTCATGGACTGAGTTTCGTGGTAAAGCAGAAAATAAGTCAATTACACAGGTGCCAAGAGGTATTTACAAGATTATAAGCAAAGGATTTGAATAGGAAATATTAAATATTTAAAGTGGTTTCTATGTTTCAATAGAAGTTCAAGAAGGTCCTACTAAGAGTATTTATATTTCCTCGAAAGTTATTTGTAATTATCTATGGAAAATCTCAAAAGAAAGATACAGATACTTTTCCTATTTACATAAATTCAGACTTTAGCGCCATGGAATATTTATAAAATCGCTTGCCACCCACGAAGTGCGGCACCCATCTTGTTGTGGAATCTCGGCCAAATCAACTTTCGCCTTAATCCACCTTGTACCGCAAAGTGAAATCTATCAATCTGGAGTCCTGGGCCAGCTGCTTCCCACTGCTGCCACTCCAGCTGCCTCGGCTGGATTATAATCTGGAAGATGCGGCGCCCACGCAGGACTCGATAAATTGCTAGATTGCACAAAGTGGCAAGCTGCGAAGGAGGAAAATCCCAGCCAAGCCAAGCCAAGCCAAGCCGAGCCAAGCCAAATGCCAATGCAAAAAAGGTAGAAACAAATGCTGAGAGAGAGTGGCGGGTGACGATGGGAAAAAGCGAAAGGAAAACAGATTATTGGAACACAGAAACTTTTTCCCTGGCTGTCGTCCCCGCACACATGTGTCCAGCCGCAAAGCGCGGCTGAAGGGAACCGCAGGCGGACGAGGCAAGGACGAGGGTGGGAAGAAGGAACAGCTGGATAAAGAAGTGCAAAGCGGACCTAACAAAACGCGGCTAGAGTGTAATACAGCTCACTGTTGTCAGCTGTCGCCAGTCGACAACAGCAACAAATCGTTTATGGCCCCAAACACCTAAGCAAATATGGGAGAGGAGTGTGTGAGTGTGGCAGAGTGAGCCAGTGTGTGAGTGTGCCAGTGTGTCAGTGTGTGAGTGTGCCATGGTGTTGTGTATCTGTGTGTGTTCCTGGGGGCGGCTGTATGTGATTGGCGTACATAAGTGAGAATGCGTGTAAAGTGTTTGTAATCAATCATTTATGAAATTACGCTACTTCCGCTTTTGACAATTTTCTTTCAACGACAAAAGGCGGCCGCCCTTGCTGCTTCCTCCGTCCTTTTTGCCGCTCCTGCGATGACGTAAGGTTATGTGATATGTGTCTATATGTTAAATGCAAATTCACACGTTCAAGCCAAACCCAAAATCCTTAATATCAATCGACTAGCCAGCAAATGAGCTTAAGTTTCTTCAAGCAGCTTATTTTAATTGTAATTTATATTAGTATACAAGTTGACCTATGGGTGTTTTAATCAGTTTATCCTATTTTATTGATGCAAACCAATTTCCTAACGGTTTTAACTGCCAGCAAAGGTTGATTCCTGGACAATGTTTTGACTTAGAAAAGAGATGTCGAAGTTTTTCCATGCATTTTGCAATTAAAGCTATGTTAATTTATGATTTATTTGATTTTGAATTGATTGCTTTTAAAACCAAGCATTTATTTGTCTTAATAATAATCTATCCTTATGATTTCTAAGCCTGTATATATTTGTGTTTAGGCCTCATCATAAATGTTGGTTTTCGAAAGTGATTATAATTGACTCTCGCATAATAATCGAATCACCACAGTTATGGGGTCATTCTTGGTTTTGAACAAGGCCAAAAGATGGTCGGCGGACAAACTGTATTCGCAAAACCGCAAAACTGGGGACACACAAAAGGACGCCTTGAAAGCTGCTGCTGCCGCTGCTGCCGCAGCTGCTGGGCTTCACTTTGCGGTTGGCCGCAATGTCAAGCCTTTTGCGACTAATTAGACGAACTTGCGGCCGGAATAAGGTGAGCAATCATAAATAAATATGTAAATGGGGCGCACAAGCCTTGTCCTTGCAGTCGGCTTTGATTTCTTTTTAGTTTCTAATTGGCTTTGATTCGACTTAATTCGCTCAACTGGCCGTCGATATGGGCATGTGATACCGATACCGATACTGGCTACCGCTGGGCCAAGTCCAAACTTTGGTCCATGGGCCATGTGCAAAAACGTGTTTTCTGTGTGTGCTGGAATCCTGGCTAGGACTTGGGAAAGCCAAGGAAACCCGAAAGAGCCTCCTGCTGAATGATGAGAGAGAGGAGGAAAATTCGGGAGCATTGGCGAAGCGCGCGCAGTTGAAAATTCAAATGTTTCTGTTGGAAATTCGCCTTCACTGGCTTTACTTTGGCCAGGACTTTGGCCCGAATTAAGCTAATAAAATTGAATTGTTCTCTAAAGGTTGGCTAAGAGTAACCCGAAAGTCATTCGAGTGCAGATGCATTCAAATAATTACACAAATTTGAGTATTTTTGTGAAATTTTGAACAAAACATTTGCCTGTTGAAACTTATATAAACTGCGAAAAAGTTTGCAGAATCCCCAAAGCCAGGGAAACCAAGACACGGAGAGAGTGAGAGAGCGCTCTCTCTACGAAGCCGAGAGAGGAAGACATTGCTGAAAGAGAAATGTCCTGGAAGTGCCTCTCCAGCTGCCTCTGCTAACTGATTTCCAGCGAGAGACTCAAAGAGAGAAAGAGAGAGAGAGGGACTTGGTTTTCGAACTAGAATCATGTTAAGGCTGCTGCTGGCGATTCTCTGCTCTGATTCTCCTTGCCCCTTTCGCTGGCCCCCCTTGTCGCCCGGCTCCTTCCACCATTCTCCTCTATCCCTATCCTTCGGTTAGTTTAAAGCCCTTGCTCTGGTTGTTGTTGTTGCTGCTGCTCCTGTGGCTGCACAGGGCATTAAATGTGTGCCACCAGGCGTATGCGTAATTTAAATTTAAATTTGTGTGTGTACATATGTCTGCCCCCTAGCACCTGCGTCCCCCCCTCAACCCCTCGAGGCACATCTTGTGTATTTTTGGCCCCAGTCGTTGCCGCTGTTGTTGTTGTTGTTTTGTTGCTGTCTGCTTAGCATTTGCCTCAAGTTTTGTTAATCAGCGCAATTCACATTTCTGCTGCTGCTTTTTTTTCCTCCTCCCTGCAGCCGTCGCTCTTCGCTCTCTCCCTCTCTCTCTCTCTGTTGGAGATTTTGCAGTATTCAAAAGGAGGTTTTTCCTTTACGTACAGAGACCCTCATTAGCGTAGTCATTGTTTTAGCCTCAGCTCCTCGTCCTTTAGCCCTTTTCACCCAGCCCCCCCTCTCGGCCATTTCAGGTTTTCAGGTTAAGGCATCGGGGGGGATGGGGAATCTCTGTCCGGCACTCGACAAATAATTACCAATTATATGGAACAGACATCAAATATGCAGCCAAAATCTGGTGTTGTTATGTAGCCAGCAACTGCAGCCGAGCTTAAGTGCCACAAATTAACCGCAACGCGGACTCCAGCCCCGCCTCATGGCTGCCACATAATTACGCGACTGAAATATGAATCCTTGGACAAGAGTCCTGCCGCTGGTTATGGCCCAGCAGCGGAATGAGCTCTGCACTGAGAGAATAACAAAGGGCAGGGCCAACACTTTGGTCAATTTTAAATGCAAACAGGACCTGGCTCGGGATTAAGGCCTACTGTTGTGAGCCCTCTGGCAGGGGTTCACTGAGAGGAAATATGTAGTAGAGCCTAGAAAGCAAAGTACATTTTGGAGAAAGAAACTTTATAGTTAAAGAGTTTCCCTAGCTTGTTAAGTATATATACAAATTCCTCTCTAACTGAATAATTTTATATATATTTCTTCATTAAACTAGGCAGATAGTTCTTTCATCTCTAGTATCTAATATAAAACAAGACCCTTTGCATCACACACATTTCCTGGCAGTGCACGCCTGCTGCTTTAGGTTCTTTGGTTTTGTTTCGAGTCAAGTTTTTCCCTTTTTTCGCAGCTCAACTTTAATAATTAATGAGCAGCTAAAAATGTCACGCGGTGCGGAAGAGTTTCGGCCCGGCGCAAAGTGGAAAGCGAACGAGGCTGGGGCTTAATTGGGTTAGAAGGAGGAGGAAGTCGGATGCGAGGGGACTTTTATGGGCAAGGCAAGGGTTTGCCTAAGACAGGGGATTAGATAGAATCCAGCCGGAAACACGGGACCAAGAAGTCCTAAGGCTAAGTGAAAGTTAAAGGTTAACTTTTAGAGTGAACTCACCTTGCAGTCGTCGCACTGGTTGATCAGCGAGTAGACCTGCCGGCAGTCGAAGCGGAACAGGATCTCGGCCAGCTCGCAGGTGATGCGATTGGCCAGCCCGTCCACGTCCAGCAGGTCGCTGAGGATGCGGGCGCACTCCCGCCGGTCCGAGAGGCTGGCATTGAGGGCCAGCGTGTGCAACGCACTGAACACGCTCCGCTCGCAGCAGTTGCGCAGGCGCAGCGCCCGCAGCCGCTCCAGCAGCTGGCCAGGTGACCGGAGGTCGCACAGGTGCTGCGGACTCGACTCGGCGGAGTCGCCCAGATATTCAAGGCACTGTTGTTGCTCGTCCTGCTCGTCCTCCTCCCCCCGATCCAGGTCCAGCTGGAGCTGCTCCTGGGCATGCAGATGGCTGTAGGACAACGTTGGCTCCGGCTCCGGCATTATACCCGCTGTTTCCTCGGTAACACTGGCCGCACTGGAGGTTGAACTGCTCTCCCCATCGATGTCCACATCCACGTCCACTTCTAATCCCAGGTCGGTGGTAGTCGGCCGCTCGCTGGCCGGAATGGGGGAATTGCTCTCGGAGGCGTCCATCGCGTAGTCCCTCTCGCGGCGTAAACGCATCTGGGCCGCCTTATAGTTTACGAAATACTTGACTTTATTGTTACTGGAGGCGCTCCTCGGAGGCCTCGCCTTGGAGGCCGCTGGCTTCTGGTGCTGCTGCTCGGCGCAGGATCGCGGGCAGGTTGGGGGCCCGGGTCCCTCATCGACCCAGGCCATGGGCAGTGTACCAGCCGAGCACTGACCCTGCAAGAGATTGAAAGAAAGTTTTGGGTTTTAATATTATTTTAGGGAAATGTTAATCAATTTTGTAAATATATTAAAGGAGGAAGCCCCAGTGCTAGCACCCAGGCACTCAAGGATCTTTGAATTCCCACGACAATTAAGTTTCTCATAGTTAAAGTTAACTTTAGACGGAATTAGAGGGCTTTTTATAGTGTCTTTAATTAGTTTTTAGTAACTAATAAGTTGACTTTAAACGGAATTAGTGGATGGTTTACAGTGTCTTTGATCAGTTTTTACTAACTAAAAGCAAATAATATAAACCAAACATTAATCCTTATCTACAAATCAGGACTTTCACCCTTCTATTACAAATTTAAGTACAAATTTCAAGCAATTCCTTTAGATTTTAAAGCTGAAAAGCTTTTAAAACCCCATAAACCACATGACATTTGCCCAGAAAGTGTCTTATATTTATTGTATCTCAAAGATACAAACATACAAGATACAAAACTCAGCTCTATGATTGTTAACATTCAGCCCTGACCCATAAATGCGAGAAACAACGCTATTCCTATTGCATTTTCATTCATATATCCATTGGTATCCCCCATGCCGCAGGACCTTGCTGCAAGGACCACTCCTGCTGCCACTTTTCCCTCCATCAATTAACTGTCTTGTGTGATTTAAAAATTAAACCAACCAACTGTGATAGCCACACAGATACACACACACGCACACACTCGCACACCCACGCTGGGGAAATCCAAGCCAGCGGGGGGGCTGCAGGAAAAACAAAAAGCACACTGCTATATTGGAAAAGTTTTGCGCTGGCTAACAACAACAGCGAAAGTCATAAAATGCAACAACAACGGCGGCGAAAATAAAATAAAAACAAGTAAATAGAAGCCAAAGCAGAGCAGAACAGCAAAAAAAAAAACAAAAAAGGAACAACATTGAACAACAACACGAGAGCATGGAGTGCATAAAGAGCTGATGTTTTTTGTTATTAAAATGACCGCACTTCGTTGGAATTTTCCACATGCTTGCATAAAACTCAAGGCAGCAGCAGCAACACAGAAAAGTGGGGGAAAACCCGGGCACCCAACACTTTACGGCATTTACCATTAATATTGGAGAACACCCAACAGCCGGAGCTGCGGGGAGAAGCTCCCCCGAAGTTGAAGCTGCAACGGGAGCTTAAAACATTTTCCGATTTAATCGTTTTCCGGTTATAGCATGAATATTTATGAGTGCGCCGGTGGAAAAATTATTTCAATCCGACGGCTGGCTTCCACCTCGGATGGCAGTGCATCCGCCAAAGGATCGGGTTTATCCTGGCTTAATGTAATAAGATATAAGAAATCCTAAAGGTTTAAGTTATAGCCAAGGCACGCGGATGATTGAAAAATAAGTTCTGGTGATGTCATTCAACGAGTTACTAATAAGGTTACTAACTTTAAGTTTATTAACTTTAAACAAAGCTATTAAACTTGGGTACACATCATTTACTTGTATTTCCCTGAACAAAGAACAGGGAAATAGTAGCAAAGAGGCTTTTAAATACCTTTAAATATTTATAACAATCACAAAACATATTTAATTGCGAGTATTATGCTTGGTATTAGTTTTAAGCTGCTTATAACCACTATTTACAATGCAGGAAATCGTTATTTTGTTGTACTCCTTAAAAAGGAAACTCGGCTTCAGAATCCGAATCCGTGAATCAACTCGCCCGCTGCGATGACCCTTTGAACTTTCGGCCTGTGAGTAATATGCAACAATCAACAACTCTCAATTGCTGCGTGTCCTGTGCGCCAAAGCTCTGTGTTCCGTACGTCCTGTGTGCCCTTTTTTCCAACCCCCTGCTCCTCCTCCTCCACCTCCCTCACCTCCTACTCCTGCTCCTCCCCCTCCACCCAATCGTTTTCCATGTTCCCGGGGCAATAACAATAAGCAGCAGAGAATTTCACTTGCAATACGCACAAATATGCCCAGGCTTCGGGGGGCCCGAAGGGGGCCTCGTCGTCGTTGTCGACGGTCTTAACTCAAATGAAAAATCATACAAAGGGGAAACTAATACAGCCAGGCACACCCCACCACCCACACCCACACCCACACACACACACCCGTTGGGAAGGACGAGCACGTGTATGGCCGGCCATTGTTGATTTAATGGCAGACCAGCTGCGGCCCAATGCACAACAATGCGGCAGGGCGCAGAGCCAGAGGGGGGAAAAAGGACACCGACACAGGCACGGACAAGGATACACCGACACACACACCGAAGCGGGATAAAAAATAAAGATAAATTCTTCAATTCGCAGCAGGCAAAATAAGAAATTACACTTCCTGCGGCGGCGGCGGCGGAGGAAGGAGTACATTTTCTGAGAACGAACCCTTTCCCACTTTCAGTTGGCCAACTTTGCGAAACTTTCCAATTTCAGCTCGATGGCCAACTTCATAATGAGCCGCCATTTCCAGTTAAAGCGCCACTAAGACCGATTAATAATTTATTTATGCATATTCCAAAGGGAAGCGAAAAAGGGGGGGCGACTTTGCATTAAACACTCATGATCTCGCATTTATTTGGCATCTCGCAAGGAACTCATGAATTTTGCATGGCCATCCATTCAAGCAGAGAGGTGCCCTAATATTTCCCGACTGCTGACGACTCCTGGCAAGTGTTAAAATCCATTGGCCATAATTGTCTTACCATTTTCTGGGTTGCAAACGAAGCATACTCAATGCACTTGTGCAGTGACCAGTCGAGTGGCTCTCTTCCTCCCATGAAATATTCATATATTTTAGAGCAGGAGGTGGATTGCGAAGGACTCCTGACTGGGTTGCTGAAACATTCATGTGTGAGTGCAGGACACTGCAACTGTCTGTCTGTGGCAAAGGATTCTTATGCAAGTTGTCATTAACTTTGCCATGGACCTAAAACTGCAACTGAAACTGAGTGACGGCCAAATGGCATTGGACATTGGGCTTACAGCCGCAACAACAAGTTGCAAGGAGAGACCATAAGAGGACACACTGTGACAAAAACCGGGAAGGTGTGACTTTGCCTGAAAAGTGGTAAGATATAAAGATGGTCTTAGGCTGCTTGAGCACCTTAAAACATAAGTCAAGTAGGAAAATGCCTAACTTTATTGAAATTTACCTTAAAAACTTAAACGTTCATCTAATCTTTAAAATAATATTGAGGAATTAATTCATTTCTAATCATAAATCATTAAGTACACCATTGATTTTTCGTACTGTGCTGCCCTTTTACTCTAGGACATTGCACACACGCCGCCCAGAAAAGCGGAGGCGGGGGCACAAAAAACTCAGACAAAGCCGGCATAATGGAGTATGCATTATGGCTAATGGCACACGCCCACAACTACACATTTATGTGCTGTATAGAGATAGCTGGGTATGTCCTTTGTGGCTGTGATCCTTTGTGCAGGTTGCGAGGTGGCGAGGTCCTGGCAGGCGGGGCCACAATGTCTAATAAGCCACGATGGGAGGCCGAGCTCCTAAATGCTTAGACAATGGGCCCTGGACCCCGGCCCACAATGATGCCAGCTGCAGGCGAGGCAGCAGGGCGGGGTGCTCGTCCTGGCGTCCAAGTTGGCCGCTGGAGGAGCTCTCCGGCCACTTGACCCATGACAGGCTTAGGCCCGGCGACAATCTCTGATGGATGTGTGACACAGACAGGCAACAGCCTGTGTCGGGTTGTGTGTGCCTCAAAGGACTGGCTAAACCCGTAAATGCCCTAAGAAATTAATGCCTTGATTAGCTGACACTAAGGTAGCCTTAGCAGGCAGGGAGGAAGGCTGGTCCCGGCGCAATATTATTCAAAACTTTTGCCGAGTGCCGGCGGGCAATTGAAATCTGTCAGAGCATTCTTGGCAGCAGGAATGTCAACTTCTGAGGCCAGAAAGGGAAAGGCCCAAAGTGCACTTGAGCTAAACACCAGCAGCTGCAGCAACGGCGACGACGACGGCAAACTACAATGGCAAACGGCAAGCGGAACCGACAACACTTTAAATGTTACAGCTTAACCTCGACGGGCAATTCAAACAATGCGCCAACACAAACACACGTCCTGATAGGGACACCCAGCATAGGGGCCAGTGGGTGGGCCCAGTGTGTGTGTGTGTGTCAAATTTTAACGCCTGTCAACAATGCAGGCGGAGAAAAAAAATGCAACGGCAATGGAAACGACAACAACAGCCCAAGAACATGTCGCAAGCAGCACTCAAATTTTCAAATGCATGCATACAAATGGCTGGCTGAGTGATACCCTGTCAAGGAGTTGGATATTTCCAAAGAAAGGATGATAGAAATAACCCAAAAAGAAGTCCTCAAAGGAAGCATTCTTTGAAAGGGAAAATATATAATATGTCATACAGTCGAAACGTGTTTAGTTTTTATAACTCTAATATTATTTTATTTGTTTTATTAGGTGTATTTACTTTTAAGACTAGGTACGAATGGTATTATACGGTTTTGTCTTAAAAACCCCTATATTTCTAAAGCTTTATGGCATTTATATATCTCACTTGGTCAAGCTATCTGTTACTGTGCTTTTAATCTTGAAATATCAATGAAAAAACCTTTATTTTTTAGCTTGTAATCGCTTTCTTTATACTTAACTATACATGCTTGATACTCATGGAAGTTTTAGTACAAAAATACCATATGATTTTTGTGTTGAAACTTGCTTTTTGAATTCTATTTTATAGCTAGCCTTTTCCTGGTTGATAGTTTGTGGTTTCTCTATATACATATCCTTTCGTAAAGACCCCCTCAAATTTTATATACCATCTTTATTGGTTTTGCAGTGCTCGAATTGTAATGGCCACATCCACATTTATTTGCCTATTTTTCCGAAAACTCCATCTGCTGGGCGCTGCTTTATTTTGCAGATCTGCTTTTATTGATAGTTGCCAGTGTCACGTTTCCTGCTCCACTGTGGCACCTCACAGAGGTATCAGTTATTCGTTGGCTGCCGCATTTCTGCTTAGATATTTATGCAGCTCGTCAGGATGTGGGGGATGCGGTGGATGTGTTTTGCAGGAGCGTAAAAAGTGACAGGCGACACAGAGAGTGGGTGGAAGGGATGCTCGTACGTACGAACGTACGTACATAAACTGGCACAGACACATGGCCGCGTTGACGTGGCTGAAAGCCGCAAGGGACACCATGGAGAAGGAGGTGGAGGGACGACCCGGCAGTGGGCGTGTCGGTGGTGGGGCGTAGGCAAATTGTTTGTCACATGGCCGTGCCAGCTCCTCCTCCTCCTGATACCCATGCCCAGTTCACCTTGACGCCGAGGGTGGAATTCGCTGGCGTTTTGTTGTCAAAATCATAAACATGAACCCGTGCCACGCCCCCCGCCCCCACATCCGCAGCCATTTCGCATTGTTTTGCACATTGTCGAACTGCACGCATTTTGCCAGCTGCATTGCTTTGCATAACAAGTGTAATCCTGCAGCTCAGCTTTAGCATGAGGTCCTGCAACCACCGCCTGGATCCTGCGCAATTATGCAACAATTCTCGATGTGCAATTGGCAATTGGCAGGCGACGATGCCAAAATACTCGCCACTTACCACACATTAAAAAGAAAGCCAAAATCAAATGGTGGCAAGCAACAAAAAAAATCAGAGTGCCGACTCCCCAAGCCGGGCGGGCCGTCAGGACATTCAGGACAATTACGGTTCGTGCATTATTCAGTGAATGCTCCCCGAGGTCTACTCCGATGAGACAAATGGTTTCAACACGCAACTAAAGTGGCCCGAAAACGAGGGGGCGACGTGGGGCAACGACACTTTTTATGGAGTGCTTTGTGGCATTTGAATTTGATTTTGACAGCAATTAAATATGATTTCTTTGTCCGCAAACGCAAACGAACTAACAATCATCAAATATTTGTTAGATTCAAACGCAAACAAGCAATGCAATTATTTTGTACACACAACAAATTGCATTCCTTTAAGGCTGTCGATAATTGTGTAATCAAATATTTGTTAGTTTCTCACACAAATTGCCTTTGAATAAATGATATTTTTCAGCTGTTGGTGTTCTTTTGAAGTGGAGACTGAAATGGATGGGGAATTAAGTTTGAATCTTGTTACTTTAGTTGTAATTTGAAATGCATACCACTCCCTTAAAGCTGTCAGGTTATATATTTGCTGGATACCTTGTAAAAACACACCGATTACGCCTTGAGCCCAAATGCCATAATGCTGGAATTATGTTTTCCGCCCATTAACAGGGGCAATCCATCAAGTTGAAGAGCCCAACGTGGGGGCTGTACATATATCGTTTTAATCATATTTAAACAGCGCCCGTATTTATCACTCATTATTTATGCATATATCAATCTATATGGCCACGAGACCCCATTAAGGGGCAAACAAATGTGCCCCCCAAAAAAATTCGAGGAAAACCGCACCCAAAAAAAAAAAAAAGGAGAGCCGCACCACGAACACACACACAAAGGATACGGGAGAACTGCGAAGGAGGAGGAGGAGCGCCGTTAGCCAAGGTAAAAAAGGCGACGCACCTGTCTGTCTGTCACATCACATATTTGTTTGCCTGGCGCGGCGCAGGAACAGGCGCCTGTCGTTATGCCACACAATTTTATCAACATTAATTTGTCAAACATTTACCGGCCTTCCCTGTGTGTGTGTGTATCCTTGCCGGGTTCTGCCTTTTCTAATGAGAACAATAAGTTGAATGAATTTAATGAAATGAGATGTAAACATGTGGACAGCTGTGGACAAGCAGCAGCAGCACCAGGAAAATGGTAACAAAAGGAGTGCAAAAAGGACCCTGGCCATATTTCCCTTTCCTCTCACTCTCCTGCCATATCCTTCGCTCCTCGTCGCTCCTCTTTGCTCCCTGCAGCATTTACTTGTTTTCGAACTCGTAATGAAATTCTTGAGTAGAAATTCATTTTGCAACTTTTGCTGAAACAATGCTCATTGAATAATTTACGCCCTGCGCCAGCACAAATGAAAAACCAAAACGGAATGAATGAGAATGGCAATGGGGGTGGCAAAATAAAACCCGCCCGGGATGTGGAAAACTGCAGCAGTGCTCCACTTAGTGCCCTGCACACCCCATCCCCTGGCAGTTTACGTGCTGCGGGGCAGCAGAGTTCCCGGGATCCCGAGATCCCGTAGTCCAGGCGCTGGGCATAATTGCATTAGCCGGATGCGCTGGATGTGGCTCCCATTGCCACACTGCTCCCATCCACACTGCTCCCATCCACCCCGCTAATGTAATTGTTTTGTGTATTTAGCCTGGACATTGCATTCAAGTATCTAACAAAGCATCGACCCTAGTCACCTCCCCCTAATGAGCCAATCAAAGCCCGCGATTCTGGCCCCACTTGCAGAGCTGAAAATGCAAATTGTTGGCAATTAACGTTGCCAGCGAAGCCAACACGAAGGTAAACCGACATCTTAGCCTGGCTAATCTGCAGCCAACTCATTAAACTTTGTCTGTGCGACGAGCCTCTAATGTGCCCGTCATTTGAGGTCCAGACACTTGGAGAAAGGACATCTTAGAAGAATCTGAATCTTCAAGTATTTAGCCAGCTCACCGAAATGTGATAGTTTTCAGTTTAAAGTTCATATTTTTAAAGGTGAAACTAAAAATTTCTTAACTGCTTGCTATTTAAAATATGTTTTACAAACAGAACTTTATTTAAAATACCAAGAAACTTTAGGGAAATTGAGTCTTCGGAAGGTTCGGCCTAACAATGAAAGATATAATATCAAGAATCTCGTATTCATTTGAATAAATTTAATTTTCGGTATTTACTAAAATCTATTAATCTATTACCAACACTTTAACTAATTTTTCTTAATGAATTTTTCTCAAAATCTGATGCTGGCCTAATTACACTTAAGGAATATTCAATTTCCACACAGCTTTCCAGACATTTTCTTCTTAATTTAATGTCATTGAACGATATCATTTGCATATGACATTTCCTGTAATCAGAGGCAATATTTTGATTCAATTGAAATGGCAACATCAACGGAATTAAACTCCAGCAATGGGGAAATGACCACAATTGAGGCATATTCAGGCATTCCCATTCAGAGGCTGAGGATATTCCACAGGAGGACTGCCATCATTTGCCCGAGGGCGGAAAATTTATGACAGTTTTCGGTTGTTTGTGTCTCGATGGGAGCCGCAGTGTGGCACTGTGGCAGTGCGGCAGGAATGATGTAATCAGGAGGAGCGACCAGCCAGCAGCTACCAGAGACCTGCTGCTGCAACCTGCAACCTACTGCAGCAGCAACAGCAGCAACTGCTTACAAAATAATTGATTTTGTACACATCCTTGACACAAATAAACATTCGCTCTCGGCTCGGGTAGAGTTGAACCCACCATGGGCCGGGGGTCGGTCGTAAAGCTCTGTAAAAATTGTGGATTAAATTCCCACAAAGCTAAAGGATTTTTAATTGAATTCGAGGGGTTTTGCAACTGCAAATGCAATTTGCAGCAGCCGTAGTTACAGCTGAAAGTTGAATGAATCCATTGAAATATTGTACAAACATTTGGAGTGTTTGTGTGTGTTTTTGTTTGGCCAGCATGAACCAAAAACGAACAAGAAAGAACACATAAACTGAAAACTACAAAACAGAAAACAGAACACAGTGAAAATGCAAACATGGGATTTCCCAGGTAACTGTGCGACTGATTAAATCACCTGAAAACGAGCAATGGATCTCGGTTCCTTGATTCTTCGACTCCATCCACGTTCAGTTTCGATGGGCACTCGTAATCCAAGTGGCACAACACCACCCAAGCTCCAGAGAACACACAACGTTGCAGCGGCGTTGCAAGGACCCCGAGCCATGCCACCCCCCAAAGTCCTCGATATTCCTAACCCTGCAGCCGACACAGTGACAAGGATGCCCGACTGCTGCTGGATGCCTTTGCCTGCGAATCCACTGGGGCATCAACACATCAACAGGCCGCCAAATGCTGCGAATTCTGCCATCATAAATTCAGTCCTCGCGTTCGCAAAAACGGCCAGCTAAAGGGAATGCCAGAAAAGGCAGGAAAAGCGAGGAAAAGCCATGTGGAGCGGGGAGTTGGGTACTCTATAAGCGAGATTGAGGAACAGAGCTGTTGGCTAATTTGTAACTTGAATGCAGGCAAGTCACCCTTTTTGGGACACAGCTTAATTGAAGGTTCGGACAGGTCTTTGTGCTGCAATTTGATAGAGAATTTTTGGCCTTTGCTCTGAGGCTTTAACTAATACTTCAAAGGGTTGGAAATGCTCTGGGGAAAAGCTAGGAAAGTGTATAACAGGGGTATATAAATCCTAACCTATGCCAAAATCTGAACAATTAATCAACGAAACCACACTGCAAATAATTGCTTTTTCCTCCCCCATTCCCAGTTTATTCCTTAAATGTCAGGTAAGAAAGTGCAAAGGTGACACGGTTCGAATGATTAGCGGTAACAGCACCATTATCAGTCTTAGCCGGGGCCAAGTAATGTCCTTGAAACAACTGATTGATTTAATTGCTTAATTGCCGACAGGCTGGCAGGTTGAGTGGCAGACAATCGAAATGAAATACATTTGGTAAAAGGTATTTTCGCTTTTACTTAATTGAAAAATCGATAGTGTGCCACTGACTTAAGCAATTGCCATTTTAAATTAGATCCCGGCTAATTGTCTGTCTATCTGTCTGTCGGGAGTTGGAGAGATTTAAGCCACATTTGCGGTCGCCTTTCTATCCTCACCTGGAGAAGGCGCGAGAATCCCGAAATTCGAATCAATTAAATTTCCATTAGGGCTCGAATGCATTAATAAATATTAAAATCTGAACTACACTTGGCAAAGCCAATCCAGAGGGGGGGAAACTGGAATATTCTATAGGTGAGTGGTTAGCTGGGATTTTTTGGCAGACAACCAAAAGCGAACAAGCCGAAAAAGAAATCAATTTGAAAGTGTTTGCCTGTCCCTCCGTTGGTTTTCCTCTTTTCCTTTATTATTTTCTTTTTTTTGTGCCGTTTTTTCCCACTTTCTGGCACAATTACCAAGGCATTTTCGTTGATTTGCAGCACGTTTTTCCAGTTGCCAGCACTAACGCTGATGATTCCGCCACCGACAACGACGACGACGACCACGATGATGACTTCAATAATGATGCTGGCGGCCATGATGAAGCTGTCGTGGCACTTGAAATGGCCGAAGATGTGCCACACAATTGTCACAGCGAATACTATATAGCATGGTATATACACTCACTCACTATATATATAGTGGCGAAAAAAAATCACTTTTCCTTTGGCAGCTTGAGTGGCAAGCCAACAAACCCAAAGTAGCTTGCTCGACGGCGACAAAAACTGGCAATAATAATGTGCAAAAGTCCTAGCCCTGTTGGCAGAGTCTACCAGGCGAAAACTTAAGGTTGCCTGCTTGGTTTGCCCAACTTTAATTGACTTGAAAAGTAATAAATACCATCGATGTGCACTGCAGAAACCCCGCAGCTTAATCTCTTCGTTGTAGGCAGCGATTTTTGCAGCTTCAGCTGAACCCTCGACCAGCCCTCAATATTGCTGAGTCGCAATGGCCAGGGACCACATTGCCGGTCGTTTGGCAATAAGAAGAATCCCTTGAAATGCACACAATTTGTATATGCATTCGAGTGGGTCCTTTGTGCGTGTTTCTCCTATTTGCATTGGTGTGCACTTAAGCCCTGCTTTGTCGTTGACGATTGCTCGACAGCCTTTTTGCAGTGAAAAAATATGGATGAAAAATAAGTCGTCTTCGAAATCGAGTTCCTTGAATGGGACAAAGTCGGGATGGTGGTGTCCAGGAAAATCGTTTGTTTCATATTTTCAGGAATATAATAAGGGTTCTTCTACTGTAAACCTTAATTCTTAAAAGTAGTAATACCACTTAAATTTTAAGGATTCCTAAAAATCATGGAATTTTGTATGTAAAAACTAGTTAAGATATCTAAAATGATCTTAATCCTTTATCTACCTTAAAAAAATCTCTATTTTATAACCAAAATTATATCGTAGATCCTACAAAGTCCCTTTTCCCTCAGTGTCTTGGGACTGAAAACAAAGAAATGCCAGCTGTTGATGGCAAGAAATCCCCCTTCAAGACACTGTGTATACAAGGCCTCCGACCAGGACATCATCCAATCATACTGGCCAGCAGGCTGGCTTGAAAACTCACCTGCAAGTCGGTTGCTGTGCCCGGCTGTGCCAGATCACAGGCTGATATCCAAGGATTAAGGCGTGTTAACGAGCTCGCTGTGCCGAGTATGGACTTCTTCAGGTCCACGGGTGCTGGCAAGGTTGTGGTGCTGCTGCTGCTGGCGCCTGCTGACTCGGTGGTGGCCACGGCGGACAGGCTGCTATCCTTGTGTCCGATCAACTGGGCCGTCTGGGCATTAAGGATGCGGCCGCTGGCCTCTCGTTTGTTATTGTTATTATCGTAGCTGTTGGCGGACTCCGGCGAGTGGCGGTTGCTGTCGCTGTTGCTGTTGTCGCTGTGCTGCAGGACTCCCTCATCAATCAGGCGGCTCTCGTCCTGCTGCTGCTGTTCCGTTTCGGTTTCGGTATCCGCTTCCGCTTCTCTCTCCGTTTCCGTTTCCGTCTCTGTTTCCGTCTCGCTCTCTCGCTCTGGCTCTGGCTCTGGCTCTGTGTCTATTTCCGTTTCCGCTTCCTCCGCGGGCTGCGGCTGCTGCTTGTAATCCTCCTCGTCGGCGTCTTCGTTGAGCTTGATCAGGCGATCAAAGGACTCCTCGGACAGCAGATCGTCCTCGGCCACCAGGGCGAAAATGTCCTCGTCCTCGTCGAAGGCCTGCGACGAGGGAAACTGCACGGGCAGGCCCGGATCGCGATCCTCCTCCTGCTCCTCCTCGCTGGACTCCGCTGTGCCCGCTGTGACTGCCGCTGTTCCCGAACTTTTACTGGCTGCTATCCCTGACCCTGTTCCTGTTCCTGTTCCTGTTACTGTCTCTGTTCCGCCCGCCCGACCTGTTATATCCCTGCTGCTGCTGCTACTGTCTCGTCTCCGCCGCCGCTGTCGCCTGTCCGCAATCCTCGACAAGGTCCAGGACTCGGTGTGGGCGTGGTCGTGCTGGTACTGCTGCTGCTGCTGCTGCTGCTGGTGGTGGTAGTCGCCGGGCGGCAAACGTGGCCCAAACTGGAGCGCCAAGTCGAGATGGTGGGGCAGGAAGATGGGCAGCAGGTACGAGCCAGAGCTGCGAACGAATGACGAGGACTCGCCAGTGGACGGTAGCGTGGTTGAGCCTTCACCTCTTGCGATGCCGCCTCCTCGGTCGTTGCCCCTGCCCTCTGCCCCTCTGCTCCCGCCGTCGCCTGCCGCTGTGGATGTCGGTGTCGGTGTCGCTGTCGCTGAGCTGATGCCGCTGCTGCTGCCTCGCCGAGCCCCCGAAATAAACGCAAGCGCCATCACGACCAGCCCGGGTCCTGGCCGCATATTGACCTCGGGTTCGGCGGTGCTAGCATGGTGCAGGCCCGCTTGAGACGCGCTTGCGACTCCAATTCAATGCGAGTAATGACGGGCTCATGGCCCCATCATCATCGGTAGTGTTGGCGGCGGACTTGTTGGGCGGACTTCTTGGAGCGTCGCTCTCTCCGGTCCGGTCCGATCCGTCAGCTGCCTGGCCCAGTTCTTGTTCCTTAACCGGTACGGGTACGGGTTCGGGTTCGGGTTCGGGTTCCTGTTCCAGTCCCAGTTCCCGTTGCTCTGTGCCCGCCTGAGCCGCTCCAGCTTCAGCTTCAGTGGCTGCCCTGCATCCAGCGGCATGAATCCCGGCCTGAGTCCCCGTTCCTTGCCAGCAACTCACTGGCCAGCCTGCGAAAATTGGTTCTCGTTCGAGCGTTTCGCGGTCTCGGTTGTCGTTTTCATAGTATTAAACTTTTATGATGTATTATTATCAATTATCATGTATTATATATTAAATTTTAATTAATAATTTAATTATTGTTATTGTTGTTTTTGCACAATAACCTTGGAATTGGACATTTTTACGGAAATTCGTTTGCTTCGTTGAATTGGTTTTCTTGTTGTTGGGGTTGTGTTGATGTTGTTGCTTTGTTTTAGGGCTTTGCTTTGTTGGTTTGCTCACATAATAAATTAGTTAAGAAATCTGCACGAAAGGATAAAGAAGTTGTTTAACTTTAATGGCACTGTAAGGGGTTTATCCTTTTATTTTTTAAGTTGGCTTTTCGGGGCTCTACAATCACGACGGTATTTTAATGTGTGTTTTTCGGTTATCCTTCCAAGTCGTCATTAAAAAAAAAAAGTGCTTTTCGTGCGCTCACGCTCTCGTTCGCTCAGTTCTCTCGCTTTGCTCTCTCCTAACCACGATTAAGGTTTGGCTAATTTGTGCATAAACTTAGGCACAATTGAATTTCGAAACTGTTTTATATAATTATTCGAGTTTTGAGTAGGTTTTGCCTTAGGTAATACCGATTTTTATTAGGATTTTTCAGAGACAGAGCCAGCGAGTGAGCGAGAAGGAAGGCAGGAGCTCTTCGTTTTGCCGAAGCTTTTGAACCGAACGAACGAACGCGAACACCGCACAAAAGAAGAAAGCCGAAAAAAACGGTCGTGGAAATCCCGTATATCTAACACACACACACAGCTGCGAACAGTGCAAAGAAATTTATATAATTCGCTGCTCTGCTTCTGCTCGCTTTCTCTCTGCTGCTTTGCTGCTTGTTTTTGTTGGTTTCGCTGCAAACACAAAAACAGCGAACAGATCCACAAGATGGGAAATGGGAATGGAAAGGGAATGGGAATGGGAAGGAGAGGCAGAAAGAGAATGAGAACGAGAACGAGTGGGTGTAAGCTGCTGCTCCTGCTGTCGTGCATGCGTCTGTATGGCTCTCTCTCACCCACTCTCTCCGAGTGCGTCTGTGTGTGAGTAGTTACTTAGGGCAGCCAGGCAAGCACTCCGCATGGCATTTTTTTTATTTTCCACAAGAAGAAGATGGCGAAGAAGAAGAACTAGCAATAAGAAGAGGCACAAGAAGATGGCGAAGAAGAAGCAGCAGCAGCAGCACAAGAAGTCGCCCCTTTCGCTACTGTAACGGTTCTTTCTTTTGCGAGTATTGGTGGTAAGCCTATGCGTGTGGCTCTCTCTCGCATGCCATGGGCCTCTGTATTGGTGTTAGAACCAAAGTCCAAGAAGTGGAAATATCGAAGGA
Source organism: Drosophila nikananu (assembly GCA_008042635.1). NCBI lineage: Eukaryota > Metazoa > Arthropoda > Insecta > Diptera > Drosophilidae > Drosophila > Drosophila nikananu. The sequence goes on along the minus strand of VNJV01014809.1, from coordinate 24,090 downwards.
TATTTGAAATGAGACCAACAAAAAAGGAAAAGAGCCAAAACTCAGGTCCTTTCTTCTCCTTCAACCACAAAAAAAGGAAAATGAAAAGGGAAAAAGCATAATTTGCGAACGTGCTGGCGACAATGGAGCCTACAACATTTTATTCAGCACTTTTCGTGTATTATTTAAATCCTCGATTGTCCTCTTTGCCTTTGCCTTTTTTCGACGGCTTTCTTCCTATGCTCTTTGTGTGTTAACTTTCACTTTTGTTTTATTTGCTGCGTTGACACTGCGCACACACACTCGCACGCACACACACACTCAAGCACGCACACTCGTGGGTAGGTGTATATGTATAAGGATTTTCTCTTTTTTTTCTTGGTGCGTGTGCTGGTTGCGGGATCCTTTCGTTTCAGTACAACAGCCGCTTATATAAGCCCGGAACGTAGCACGAAAACTTTGGAGCACTCTTTATCGCGGGGATTGCCGTCGAAGCTCGGGTTTCTTTGGCTATCGAACAAAGCCGACAAATAAAAACTCCCCGAAAATCTGCGGGGGCCAATCATTTTTTTTTTATATTTGGCATTATATAACATTTTCGACGAGGCGCAACCGTTTTTGTTTTTCTTTTCGCTTTCCCCGTTAGGTTAGGCGTATCGATAGCGATAGGCGACAGCACAATTTCAGACCACTATATTTTCTATTTGATTTTATTTTTTTAGGAAATTTAGCGAGTAGAAGAAGAAGGGCTGCCTATGGGCAAGTATGTAAATATATACAAATATATATCTCCTACAAACATATATGTACTTGGGGCGACTCTTCTTCTTCTACGCAGAGCGCAGTATCAACGGCCGTGTAACGGTTATTTTCGCATGTGTGGGCGGGGACACACGGTAGAATGCGGGGGGCGTGGTAGGCGTGTAGTGCTCGAGAGTTATGCTTGGAAGATTTTCCTTCTTGGCTTTGATTTTTTGGTTTCGGATTAATTTTGCAGCCCCACTTGCCATCGCCGCCCCGGCCACTAGATGTTTCTCAGGTCCCGAATACCGTTAGATTCACTGTGAAAAGCAGCTGCGGCTGCTGCTGCTTCTGCTACTGCTAGTGCTGACTTCTTTTCTTAAGCTTTTTCTTATTTTTTTGTGACAGTTTACAGGCAAGAATTGTGTGTTTTGTGGACGCGACGTCGCAGGACAAATACCGTACAATCCTGCTTCCTGCTGATGGCCCCAAACGGCACTGACTGTGCCACAATTGCAGATGGCGCTCGACTGGAATGTGCGAGCGGTCCAAAAGGACACGAGTCCTGGCCGAAGCACGCCCGAGCGCCGTTACGAACTCACGCCCGAGGGCAGAGCAGCTGACAAAGGAGCGAGCCAGCGCTCTCAGACTCCTTCCATGCGCCGTCTCTCTGGTTGAGCTTGACAGCCGCTCTCTTGCGCTCCTGCTCTTCCTTGCGCTTTCCAGGACGCTTCCTGCGGCCAGTTAACAGAGCTCTGTTAGCGCTGCCCGCTCTGTTGGCCAGCGGCCTTTTCGAAAACCCATTTTTCGGGCCCCCGTTCGAGTTGAAGCAAGAAGAATTACTTGCTGCAGGGCACTTAATCACAGAGCCAGCGGGAGCTGGGAAGGAGAACGAACAGGGGCAGGAGCAGGAGCGGAAGCAAGAGAGTCACTCAATGGCCCCGCCACTTGACTCAACTCATCTATCTCACATTCTGCCCGCTCTTTTTCCTCCTCGTTTTTTGTTTTTTTTTGCTTTTTGCGATTACTTTTACTTTTCGGTCTCCGTCTCTGTCTCTGTCTTCCGTTATGGCGTTTTGTCTTTGTCTCACTTGGCCTAAATGTGTAATACCCTATAATGTCGTTTAATCCCACTCGACGTGTTTTAGTTTCGCCCCGGCAGCTTACGGCAAAGTCACATGGAGTCACCGGGAGTCGCTGGAGCAGTCGGGAGTCCCGGTGTGGGTGCTCCTGTTGACGCAGCCGATGGAGAGCTAATTGCCAGGTGCCTCGGGATCAGGATGCAGGAGGCGAGATATGGGGCGTGGAATGCAGCTTCCCCGGTTTTTGGTTCCCTGCAGCTACTTGATTGGCAATTAGCGGCAATCTAATGGCTGACGGCCAATTAATATGGCTCACGGGAACGACTTGTTTCCAATAATAGCAATTCAATATAGTCTCCACAAGTCTACAAGAGGACTTATAAGGACAATAAAGAAAGTTTTCTTGGGTGCCTTTTTATTTCAATAAGTTTTTTTATTTTGTAAACTTATAGTTTATCATCAATTATTTGTTCTTAAGTATATAAAAAGAAGAAATTAACTGCACAGAGAAAAGATTCTTAAACAATAACTACAGGGATGTCACAGAAATCGCTGTAGATTTTAAATCTATTATTTTGAGGTCCAAAAGCAGGCTTTAAAAGAAATATGCTATAAATTTCCCATCAAAATATTAAATATAATTAATTGTTCATTAAATTGTTAGACCTCTAGTTTGAACACTTGTCAATAAATAGTCAAATAGAGAGTCCTGCCAATGAGTACCCTGTTGATGACCAATTCCAGTGATGCATATTCAACCCGAGCAATCGCCGGTGTCCAGCTGGGACGACTGTCCAAGGCCTCGTCGACCTTCAAACAGACACTCAGCGGATGAACAGCCGCTCATTCAATAGTAGTTGGCGGTTGGACATTCCGAGATGAAAAGCGGTGGCAGGACGAGAGACGGGAGAACCAACAGAACGACAGAGAGACAGCACTTGAATTATTAAGTTTTCTTTTTTTTTTTTGGTAATTAACTTAAGTAACTGCCACGACAAATCAAACGGGGAGGCCTGTCCTGCCCACAGCCACACCCCGTCCCGATCCTATCCGATCCGAAAGTGACCAAGTGAAGTGGGAAAGGAAAACAAGCCGAGGCGCGGCACGGCAACACCAAAATCGAAAAGAGGAAAAATTAGAACAACAAAGCGGAAGGAAAGCGGGGGCGAGGCGAAAATCATTTGGCTTGGAAAGCAGTTTGCTTCAATTTATGCGCATTCCAATCAATAACTGTGACACATGCAAGGCCAACAGAACAGAACAGGACAGAACAGAGCAGGGCAAGCCAGCCAAAGGACTCAGGACTCAGGACTCACAAAACCCACCCAAGAATCTCTCCACGAGGAGAGTGAAAGTGCCAGGACATCGTCGAGAACATGGAAGATGGCTCGCTGGTGTTTGTGGCATGGATATGAATGTGTCAAACTTATGCTGGCTCACACACACACACATTCTGTCACCCAAACACACACGCACAAAAGAACACCCACACACATGTCGGTGTGCGTGCAGAAATTGATAAGAAACGGAATAACCCTCAAGAAAATTTGCGGCGAGCGATCCAATGCGTGTGTGTGTGTGTGTGTGTGAGTTTGGAAGGATGGGAGAGTCACTGAGAAAATGGAAAACAAAACCAAAAATGCCTGCACAAATAAGAAAATAATAATAACAAAAACAACTAGAAGGGAGGAGCTGAGTTAAAGTATGCGATAGGGAATAATGTATACTCTTTCTCAGAATAAAAATATATTTTATATATTGAAAGTGACATTAGAAAGTAAATAATATGATTTCGACCGTCATTTCTATGCTATATTAATATTTATTCTGTTTAAATCTAATTTATTACCTATTTGCTATGTACTATGATCCCTAATCCATCTTTACAATCCAAATAATACATTAAACTGTTAATTCTAAAATTTGTAAATCATCTCTTGATTTATTAATAATCCAATTCCTTTATTGAACTTTTAAAACTTTATAACCTAAGGTCAAAAAAATTTCGAATTCTGATAAACATTTAGATAGATATACTTTAAACCAATTAATACTCCTTTCGCGTGGCAGGACATTAAACTTATCGAATGCATTGGATGGCTGGGAGAATGCTCTTGACGTTCCGGGAAATTCCATTACCAAGGCAGTTCAAATATGCGATTGGCGGGGTTATAGAATTCAGCTTCCCGAGTACAAAGTCCCCGAGTCGGAATCAGACTCGTTATCGTCGCCGCATCTGACAGTTTGGTAAGTTGAGCATCCAATCGCATCACATCGCATCTCATGGCTGCGTGAAACATCCGCTTCAATTTCAGTTCTGGCTTCAGTTTCCCAGTTTCAGTATCGCAGTTTCAGTTTACCAATTTCCCAATTTCCCAGTTTGCCAGTTTGCCAGTTTGAGTTTTCGGCTTGTGAGCGGGCCAAGGTAGCTTCGTCGCTCAGCGTTTCAGATATAAGCGTTACAAGGACGCCGCCTGACCAAAACGAAAGCAAACGAATCGAAACGAAACGCGAGGCAGGGCGAGGCGGGGGCAAAGCAGCGAAAGGACGCGGCAAGGATTTTGCGCAGTCCCTCCTTCGCACAAGTCGCTCTGCTCATTTTATTTTATTTTACTTTACTTTATGTTTTATTTTTTCCTTTTTTGCACACGCACCACAACGAGGAGCAAACGCAGAAAGGAACGCTCACACACACACACACACGCGCACACACAGAGTCCTGCAGTGGCGGGGCGGAGGCAAAGGCAAGTTTTGTGAATGAAATTTCGCGCAGGCACAAAGCGGCCAAACAATGTAATAAAAAGGGAGACAGCGGCAGGACAGGCCCCACCGCCATCCCCCAATTCCCTCGGGCAAGTCACGCGGCGAGCGGATGCACAGAGAGTCTCGCCTCTCAGCCACCACCCACTGCCACCCACTGCCACCCACCAAAAACAAAAGCAAACACAAACAATGCCGCCAAAAAACACAGGCGAGCTTCTAACAATGGCCCCACGTTGGGCGCCAAGCAGTAATATTTTCATAATTCAGCTTTAAACTTAATTACTTTAATTATTGTAAATAAAAGTATTGTCCTTTGTACTAATTTTGATATGCTTTTATTTAATTTTTCTTAAATCAAATAATAAGTAATGGTTTTCAGGATGCAATTCCAATTCGTATAACTTTATTACACAAAGGATCCTTGTCATCCCTCTGGTGACAGTTTAATTGTGGGAAGTCCCACTGTATTGTGTGTATAAAAAGAAGCTTCAAGGGAGTCGACAGCCGCTTTTTGCTGCTACTTCCTTGCTTTTCCTCCCCCCGACCCCACACCCACTCTCCCTCTCACTCTCTCTCTCTCTTGATTTACTGTTTTTGTTATTGTAGCGGGCGTGGTGTCTGCGCTGCCTTCGTGGAATCGCTGGAAGGCAAAAAGGGAAACAAAACTAATGCCCGGCATTTATCGATGATGGCGATGACTGCGACGACTGTGACTCAGATTCAAAATCGGACTCAGACGCGTTTGGTCCGTCTTGACCCACAAATGGTGGGCACAACCAGCGCTGGCTGTTGCCTGATAATTATGCCAGCTACGAGCTGCGAACTGGCAGCAATTGGAGATGGCGCTGGAGATACCGCTAAATGCGCGCAATAAAAACCAAGGCGGGTATGCGGATGATAGTGGTCGGAAGCCGGAAGAGCGGTTGCCTCAAATAGGTTAATGCAACCCACACGATGGCTGGGGTAGGAAAAATAAAGGTGGGGATAAAAATGTAAGAGAAATTGGGGTTCCAAGGGGGCAGTATAAGGTTGGGGATAATGAAAGCTAAAATTGATAAATTATGAAGAAGTATTTTACAGAAAGAAAGAATAAGAAGGTGTAACTTTAGAATCCTTTTAAGAAATACCCGGTTACTATTAATCCTTATTAATAAGGTATTGTCATTATATCCAAAAGATCAAGTCTGAAGTCCCTGCTTTTCAGTTCTAATCAACAGTGATTGCTATCCTGCTATCACAGGATAATGCTCTAGTAATGGGCATAAAGTTCCCCATTCGTAGATAATATATCTTTCAAGCACGCTGCAGTATTTTCAAATGTTTTTGACAGCCTAGAATGATTCGATAGATCAAATCGGATAAGCACAGTAGCGCATTGAATGTCCAACCATTTTGGGAATACCCCAGCAGCGCCACCACCCCCCCCAGGCACCCATCACTCACTCACACTCTCATATCTGTACGTATGCAGCACGTAAAATGTAAATTCCTACGGCTGAGTGTGTGTGTATGTGTGTGCTGTTGTTGTTGGGTGATAAAGCCATAGATAGAGCGTGGGTGCATGAGTGTGGATAATGGCTCGTCGCAAAGTCGAAACGCACACACCGACAGGGCCAACACCGAATGTCTGCACACGCCCCACAATCGCACACAGGACAGCCAGGACACCCAGGACCCATACATATGCCTGCCTCACATAATAAGGTGCGATTTGTCTCGCGCATAAAACGAAATTTCCTGCACACAAACACACACACACAGAGAGAAAGAGGGAGGTGGAAAGGATATGAAGGACCTCCCCCCACCTTGGTAGCTGGCCAACAATAGTCGGCGCTTCTTTGGCGGGCTGAGCAGGGGCCAGATTCGATTGCTTTGTTGCTTGTACATGACAGGGAAAGCATTGGGTGTCGTCGTCGTCCTCGTCGTAGTCTCTCCTTTCTGCGTTCGTGGGTGGCTTGTGCATGACTGTGTGTGTGTGTGTGTGTGTGTGTCTGTGGGGGCTGACAGTAAGCAAGGACGAGGGCGCTGTTCTTCCCCCCGTTTACATCTTTGTAGGTTAAGGCTTATGTCAAAGCAGGAAAATGGGCGACAAAAGGCGTAAGACGAAGGCAAACTCGTTTGCCATAATTATTGCTTTTGTTGGTAGCTATCGTCCTTCCTCAGTAACCTCTCCATTCAACCACCCCTCACCCTTACAGCCCGCACAATCCGTGGCATTATTATTTTAACCGGAAATGTGCGCATATATGTATGTACATATGTGGGTGTGTGTGCGTACAAACATTTTGTGAACTGCATGAACTTTTGTGCCTTGGCCAAGAGGCAGCTTTCCCTGCGTGCCGGCATTTAGCAAATTTTTTATGACAATGTTTGCCGCTCTCAGCCACTCGATGGAGCAGCCCATAATTTTATGACAAATATTATGTTAAAGACCGAAATATGCGCTACAGCATAAAAGTCAATCATTTTTCATTTCAGCTCCATGCCGAACCCAAGCTGTGAGTCCTAACATTTTGTTGTTGTTGTTGTGTGTCCACTGGGGACATTTAATTTTGGGTTTTCCTCGTTGCTGCTGTGATTTTTCTTGATATGCGATATCGTTTTATTTCGCGCTCTCTCTTTACTTTGTTGTTTTATTTTTTTGCTTTTTTTGCAGGACTCTCTTCTCCCTTAGTGTGTGTGTTGTGTGTTTGCGGGCGTGTTTGCCACCCACTGGCCAAGCTTTTGTTGATATTTGGTGCGGCCTGCTTCAATTTATGTTCTGTTTGCCTTTATTGTCTTTTGCGACTTGCCCTTTTCCCTTTTGCCTCTTCTATTCCCCTTCGTTGTTTGTCGTGGTTGTACTGTAGAACTTGGCTATAATGGATGCTATATTTGAGGGTTAATAGCTGGAATTAGGTGTAAGCCAGTACAGGAAAGCTGGAAAGCATAGAAGAGCGGGTCCAATTTCTTAGATTTCAACATAGGTTAAAGGCAATTAGAAAGCTCTTAGTAAGACTCTCTCCTTTTTTAAAAGTCATTATGAACATGAGTATAGTTAAGATATAACAAAAACATTGGTGATGATGAGTCACATTTAAAGTAACTAAATAAAAGTGTATTGTTTGTAATATAAAAGCCTTCAAATCTAAGCTTTTCCTAATTCAAAAAACCTATTTTTTAAAGGACTTCCTTTTGGTTTAGCCACAGAGTTCCGTCTGTACTAAGGATGTGTACTGGTTCTTTCACTCCCTCCTGCTGCTTATATTCTCTTCTTTTTTTATTGATAAGTTCATTTAATGGGCCTGGCCTCCGCCAGCTGCCGTTCCAGCTCCCCAATCCTCCACTCCAGTTCGTCCCTCTGCAGGGCGTCATTGCCATTGTCTCTGTTTGACATTTGCTGGAGTGGCCGCCTAATGAGTTTAATGCTTTGTTATCATCGCTGTAATCGGCTTATGTAATATGGCAATATAATTGAATCCCGGAATTATGTCATTCCGCTAAGACTGACTCTGGACTCTGCGTCTGAGTCTGAGTCTGGGGCACTGCCAACGCACTGGAGTTTACAATTGCAAAATTAACAAATTGCCAATGCTGCACCTGCCCCCCAAATAAAAAGGCATAAAACGTGTGTGCCTGTGGATGGGTGGATGTTTGTGTGTCAACTTGAGAGCAAATGAAACTTAACGGAAAAGAAAATTACATCATGCTCGTCTCAATGGGTCGACATAATATTATTTTCTCGGCCCAAGCTACAGGGAGGGATAGAAAGAGACAGAGCAAGAGGTCCTGGGTTCCTTTGCCACCCTCCCCTTCGTCTGGTAGTCAATTTTTTATTTATTTATTTTATGCCTACGCACATACGCGCCCTGGGAAAGCAGCCAAAGGAGCGGCAGCCTGACAGCCCGAAGGAAAGACCAAGGAGCGCGGAGGCAGCTTGACAGGTGTCGCCGACTGAGTGGCTGCCTGACAGACTCCCAAATAGTGGGCGTGGCCCCACTGTCGGGGGTGGTGGTGGTGAAAAATGGTAGCCTATTATTCTTTGTATTGTTTTATGTGGCATTTATACGCGTATTTTTGTCGTCCTTTAATAGGCGAGACGAGGCGAACGCGAAAGCGTAAGCGAACACCCTGCCGAGTGGAAAATAACAAAGGCAATGGACTAGACACCGCCGCCACCCCAGATCCACATCCTCATCAGCTGGAGGGCTCCTCCTGCTCCTCGCCCGTATCGCCGCCATCCAATCAGTAGATAAATAACACATAAAATGAGGTGCTTAATCGGGTTTGAAGTGATGAAAGTGAAACTGAGCCGTCCGTCTGTCCGTTTCGCCTCCTTTCCTGCCTCCCTGGCTGCTTGTGTTGTCCCTCCGCCGTGGGCTATGTCGTCTTTGTCTCTGTCGCAAATCTCGAGTATCAACTCGGTATTTGAATATCATTTGCGGCCGCAACATTTTCGAGTGTGCGTGTCGTCCTTCGTCCTTCAGGCGTGACAGCATAATTCCACTTTAAATTGCCGCGCGTAGTCGAGTAATTTGTCAGCATTGTTTGCATAAATTAGGTAGCCGAAAAAGGTTGATTGGCAAAAGCCCAAATACTAACGTAAATAAGTTACCAGCAAGAGCAAGAGTATAGGCTATTTGAAAAGTGCGCCTAAATTGATAAGGTATTACTAAACTAATCGAATACTAGCCTATCGATGCAGCCCTATAAATCGATAGGTGAACGAAAACTCTGGCAATGCTGGTTGTGATCGAAAAGTATCTGTTTAGTGTGCCCAGATGCCACGAAAGCGGAAACCTTGTTTTGAAAACCGCTAAATTGGCAACGCTGGCCTCCAGCTGTGTGTGATAAAAAATATTATAAACTGATGCAGTATTATAACTCTATCCAAATAAACCAAGAGCTGAATCGAGAGATAAACTCCTATATCAAGGATTGGATTGGAGGACTCTCTCGTTAATTTTTACCACGAGTTTAAGGCTACAAAAACAGCTGCCACAAAGAGGTGACAAAAACAAGTTCTGTTCTCCCGGGGAAAAGGGAGAAATATACGGTAAAAAACTGAATAAATTAACCAAGCGTAACAATAACCCAATGAAATTAGATAAAACGAATTTAGTGCTAAAACTTGTTGCTGCTCTCACATTTGGGAGCCGTATCTCGTCGCTGCCGTTTATTGATTTTGTTTTTGTGCGCGTTGAATTGTTATCAACAAACTCCCCTGCCGCCTCCGCCTCCCAAAACGTACATATTTATTTATATTAGTTGTTTTTCCTAGCCGAAATAATATTGGTGGACTTGGTATCGCTATCTTATCAGTCAGTCCCCCGCGAATCTTGCTAATTCCTTTCAACAATCATTGCCATCTGGCCAAAATCTGTAATTGGATTGAGATCTCCGGTGAATCAGATGCTAATTGAGCGATCGATGGCTCCGATAATCAAATTTAGGCTGCTCCTCAAGCCCCATTCAAAGCTTTTGAACGTGCTAAGTAGTAATTCGCACACCGGAGAATGCCGCACCCACTTGAACGAACATAAAATCAATAAATGCAGTTACTGCCCGCCAGACCCCCCTCTGAACTTTAACTCACACCTTTTCTGATTTTCCCATTTTCCATATTTTCCATTTCAGGCTGCCATGGTTCAGTAGAGACACGAACTTTTATCATTTTCGAGAGAGCCGTCAGGCAAAACGTCGCCAAAATGAAACTGAAACGCTGGCGGCACAAGCGTAAATAATCACTTGCCTTGAGATAAACGTCAGGAGACAGTTAGTCCAGCCGGAAAATAAACAAAAATCCCTTACAATTCTCTTGAGTTAAATCTGTGAGAAGTCGCAGAATCATGCTGGGTCGCGGTCAGAAGCTGCTGCTGGGCATAGCCGTTCTGGTACTAGTCGATGTGGTTTGGGTCTCCTCCAGCGAGCTGACAAAGGTGAGGAGTTCTTTGATCAAAGGCTCTACAAAGAATAATAATCCGTTTTCTCCACAGTTTCTGTATAGCGAGGCCAAGTTCGACAAGCCCTTCTTTTGCACTTACTTCAAAACCTCCATGTTTAGCATTTACCTGCTGGTCATAGGCATTCTAGCCCCCTGGAAGGAGTCCTGCGAGCGTCAGAATGGGAACTATGCGGTAAGGAAGATCGTGCCTAGCTAATAGCATATGTTAACCCTTTGTATTCGCCTCAGATGATGGAGCAGAATGCGGACGACGAGAACTACTACTCCAACCAGGCTGTTTTGGTAACCTAACGTGACCAAGTTTACCAAATATATTGTCTTATCATGTGTGTACTTTCCCAGGGCGACCCCACTTATGTGCCCATCAGATCACCGCATTTGGTGGCCGCAGCCAACGGCAATGGCAGCACCAATTCTCTGTCCGGCAGCGAGAGCGATGATACCAGTGTGCGAAGCGTACGCTTCAGCAAGATGGCCGAGGTCAGGGAGATGTCCGCCCACGAGGCAACCGACGCCCTAATGGCCAGGCTGTCCTATGCCGCCAGTCTGCGGATTAGGCGACAGAAGACCCATCACAAAACGGCCAAGACGGCGCTGCTGTTCTGCTTGCTCTGGTTCGTGGCCAACTACTTCTTCCAGTTGGCCCTGGAAATGGACGAGACGGCCATGATAACGCTCGTCAGCTCTACGTCGTCGTTCTTTATTATCTGCCTGGCAGCTGTGTTTCCCTCGGCAATGGGGGACAAGCTGACCATCACCAAAGTAATTGCCGTCGCCATGAACATTGGCGGCGTGGTGGCCATCACCATGAACGATCTGCACGACACAAAGATGACCAGAGGTGTCCTGCTGGCCCTGTTCAGTGCATTCTTCTATGCCGCCTATCTGGTTTTCGTAAAGCGAAAAAGCGATACGGAGGAAAAGGTCGATATACCTTTGTTTTTCGGTAAGCTAATCCACTTAATTTTGTAGCCAATATCATTGCTTATCTATTTTATTTCTTTCAGGCTTTGTGGGTCTGTGGAATCTGTTGCTTTTGTGGCCGATCTTCTTCATTCTGCACATCACCAAAATCGAAACCTTTGAGCTGCCCAGCCAAGGGCAGTTTGCCCTGCTGTTTTTAAATGGCTTGATTGGCACTGTGCTGGCTGAAGCCTTGTGGCTGTGGGGCTGCTTTCTGACCTCCTCGTTGATCGGCACGCTGGCCATGTCGCTGCAGATTCCGCTGTCCATCTTGTTCGATGTTCTGCTCAAGAACAAGCCATACTCGCCGATGTTCTATATGGGCTCGATTCCGATATTCATAGCCTTGGTTTTCGTAGCCTTGCTGATGCGAAATGATGACTCCGATCCGCTAATGAAGCTGTTTAGAGTTATATATAGAAAAGTCTGCCGTTGCCATAAGCCAAGCATTGTGAGGTGAGTTTTTAGATCTAAGAAACAACAGAATCTTCCCTTCAACCAACATGTTTACTCCGCAGAGTCAACGATGAGGAGCAGCAGGAGTCTCTGATTAGCAACAGCGACTAAGGAGGAGGCTGTTTTGTAAAAATCGCGCTTCTACACACACTTTGAATGTTGCTCATTGCAATGCAATCTAAAACTTGGCTGTTCACGAGTTCGTTTCGAATCGTTCTTTAATCTGTAGGGACAACTCATGCACAACTCTCCTCATTTCTCATTCGTGCATTTTTCCGTTGGATATTAGGTTGCGATTTAACGTACAACTATTTATTATAATCGTACTCTCTGTAAATAGACTTAGCCCCTACGAATACCGTTTATCTATGTGATAGTCTACAAAGTTTTGCTGAAGTCCACCTATAATTTATTGTGTTTTTCTTTCTTGCGGTATTCACTCTGCGCTTAGCTGTATATTTGTTGACTTCATCAAGCAGGATGAATACAAGAATATATATATATATACACACGTATTGATAACTTATAACAATAAATACAATTTGTCTACCGTAAGCCTAAAATCTTGTGAAACTATGCCTAAAGCAAAAATATACATATGCAGTTTAAGTGTGTGGAAATTTTTGGTGTGGATTTTTGCAGGTCTGTTTTATATTTATTTTCGAGTATTTGGTAATAATATATAAAATATAAAAGTGAAAGTAGAGGGTATATATCAGTTCTTAAAAGAATAAAATGGGTAAATTTTTGGCCTAAAAATCGGTAACACCTTAAAGAGTTTTTTGGTCATAACTTGGCTCAAACTCAACCGATTTCAGTCTGGTTTGGTTTTTTCTTCTTGGTTTTTATAGGAGAATTTTTCTGCATTTAAAACTCAATTTCTAAATTTTTGAAAAATATTTGTTAATTTTGACGATTAAAAAAAATGGGTAAATTTTTTGCCTAAAAATCGCAAACACGTTAAAGGGTTTTTTGGTCATAACTTGGCTCAAACTCAACCGATTTCGGTCTGATTTGGTTTTTTCTTCCTAGTTTTTGTAGGAGAACGTTTGTGCATTTAAAACTCAATTTCTATTTTTTTCAAAATTTTTTATTAATTTTGACGATTAAAAAAAGATGGAAAAATTTTTTGCCTAAAAATCGCAAGCACCTTAAAGGGTTTTTTGATCATAACTTGGCTTAAACTCAACCGATTTTGGTCTGGTTTGGTTTTTTCTTCCTAGTTTTTATATGAGAACTTTTCTGCCTTTAAAACTCGATTTCTAATTTTTGGTAAATTTTGGACAATTTTGACCCCTTTCATTTTCTGGAAAAACATGGGTAAATTTTTGGCTCAAAAATCGCGAACTTCTTAAGTGGTATTTTGATCATAACTTGGCTTAAACTCAACGGATTTCAGTCTGGTTTGGTTTTTTTTTCTTAGTTTTTAGTGGAGAACTTTTCTGCATTTAAAACTTGATTTCAAATTTTTGGCCAATTTTTGCCAATTTTGACGAAAAAAACAATATAAACAATCGGACATTTTTGAAGAAAAATATTATAAGTATTTAAATTTTTAACATATTTTCATATAATTTAAGATGAGGCCACTTTGTATTATTGTAAAATTTCGGTTATAATTTGATCAAGATTGGACTACTATATCATATAGCTGTCAATGATCCAATTGTAAGCAGCAAGGGTATACAAACTTCGACGTGCCGAAGTTAGCTTTCTTTCTTGTTTGTTGTCGATCAAGAATACATATACATATATGATTTATGGGGTCTGAATTGACTCCTTCACACTGTGCTGCCTAAAATTATAATATAATTAACCAAGGAATGCATTCCTTCTTTACCTCACTCTCAGTTCCATTTCAACAGCCCCCAAAAATAATCCCAAAACGTTAATGTTCGATTTCTATTAACTCACTCACTTTAATTTGCAAACCTAGATTCTATAAATATATATTTACAATAGCTCTCACACTTAATGGCTAGCCCTTAACTAGGTATGTACTCAATAAGATCACACAGGTTCATTTCTGTAGGGAAAGCGCACACAAACTGGCATCTGTGTGGCCCAGAAGAGTGGCACGGCTTCAGTTCCATATCCCCCGGCCGTCCTCAAACGCTGGAAACGTTCGCTGCCAGGACAATGGAGGTGTCTGGCCTCTGGAGCCCCGCTGCCGGCGCAGCAGCTGGGGCGGGACTGGACGGGGTCTGGGCGGCACGCGATGTGGATGGCCCGATTGGCTCCATTGTGATCACTGTGGCTGCTCCGATAACTGGGGCATGCGGATCTGTCTCCGAGTACGGTGGCACGGCTGGAAGCGCCGCAATCCCAATGGGGGCAGCGGAATCGCCAAGAGGCGGCGACTGTGCTGCCACTGTGACTGGCGCTCCCGCGGCGGCGGCTGTGGGCGTGGTCAGGTTGCACATGCGCATGACCTCATCATAGCTGGGCAGATCCTTTTCATCCTTCTCCAGTTGATCGCGTATGCGATTGGCCTCCTCGCTGCCCGGTTCAATGAAGAATATGTCGCCAAAGCGGTTGTTCGGCCGCTCCTCTGCGCTGAAGACATTGCCCTGACGGTCTGGAAAATATCAAGAGGGAAATGCGGTTAGTTTAAGTTGGAAAATTCTAGAAAAAGAAGAATATAGAAGGCTATAGGGACCTTCTATTAAAGTACCTGGTAAACATAGGAAATACATGTTTAAATGTTAAATACTAAACATATTTCTTTGGTTATAATTAACTCACAATAAAAGGTTATTTTAAAAATGAACAAACTCCATCTGCCTTTGAAAAGCACTAAATCCTACAAGTGAGAACCTTTTTGTTTACAAGTAAAACCCTTGAAACCCATGGATTTAAATAATTTTAACCATGTTTCATTTGAAAAGAATGCAATCGAAAGTTAATACATTCACTTTCAGTTCGTTTTTGGTTTAGAAATTCTTTACAAAATCTAATTTTGAAAGCTTTAAGTTAAGGGATTTTAAGTCAACAATCAAATCACTAAATCAAATCAATAATTTGGCAGACCTTAACTTGCACTTTTAAGTGATTTATGAACCAACTCTTTTTGTGATACACTTTTCCTAACGCTTGACACGTCTTCTTATTGTTGTGAAATACTCAAATTTGAATTGGCATTTTAATAATGATCACTTTATCACAATTTGCCAGCTCCAAATAAAATTTCGATAGGTTGTAAAGATAGTTGACTTTGGAAATGTCACTCTGATAGCCCACTCGCGATGACAAATTCAGACTTTCCACCACCCCAACCACACACAGTACCAGCTTGTCTCCGTTGACGGATCCGAGCCCTTGAGTCGTGAGCACGCTTGGCCAGCTATCGGAGACGGATAGATATGGAAAATAAATCAATGACGGCGGGGCCAGGGTTCCTGCTCGAAGGGATAATTACGTATATCAGCTGGGCGACGACGAAAATGGCGAACACAAAGCCCAGCGCCACGCTCAGATTAGCCGCGAGACCCATTCTGCGACTGCGACCAAGACTGTTTTTCGCCGAAATAATCGCCACGGAACCACAACGATTAGATAGGCTCTGGCTCACCACCACCCTCCTGCCCAATTTCTATTCCACTTTTTGTTGTATTTTGGCACACGTTACCAATTCCAATGGCGTATCGCTGCCACTGCTGCTGCTGATGGTGATGATGATGATGCGGGTGCTGCTGGCGATTTTCCTGGCGACGTCGACATCGCGGCCGGCAGATCTTGCCCAGCGTTTTGCTCTCCACGCGAATGTAGTAGCAGGCCAGGGGAACGAGGCAGAAAAAGAAGAAAACCATAGCCAGGTAGATGGCAACTTCGATGTCCCAACATCCACTGTCCCAATTCATCGCTGGCTCCGATCCGTGCATTTTGGGCGGTACTCAAAGCCAAACTACAGCCACCAACGACGCCTACTGGGTCCTAGTATAGCCCATAGTTTTCCATTTGGCACGCAATTGATTAGTCGCCCGAGATTAGATTGTGTCCGCCATGTTTGTTTCGCCATGCCCATAAAGGTGGCTCCCATATATCAGATATACTACAATATATATGACGCTATGGCTACTATATAGCCGGATGGAGTGCAGTGCAACTTACACACATGGAAGTCCATGGAGCTGCTGCGACGTCGCGAGCAGCAGCATCTCAGCAGCCAAATGACAGCGAACTTTGGGGGGGAAGACATTGAAAGACTTGGGGTTACCAATGGGGAAATCAATGGGTTGTGAGTGTGATCACCTGAAGGGTGGCATAGGCCACAAAGCCAATCAGCAGTAGAACGAAGAAGGTAACCAGTGGGCCCGCATCCATGTTGCAACGAGCTCTCAAGAAGACTGACCCCCCCAAAGAAAACTGATTTGCAATATCTGCACAGAACCACTAGCAGAAAGCACGCCTTATCGCGAGAGTCCACAAAACAAACTGGAGTGTTTGTTGGCTTTATGGATTTATGGAAGGCACTTGATCATCAAACCCACCCACCCACACACAGCCACAGCAAATCAATCAATACATGTAGATCCTCGTACATACCAATGGCCACAATGTGGCGCTGACGCTGGCGCTGACGTTGACGACGTTCCCGGGCAGGATCCACGAAGCCGCCCCGAGGATTCGTACCGCAGCACTTGTTCAATATCAGCCACAGGAGGAACTTGTAGGGGAGAGCACACAGGGTAAGTAAAGCAGCCTTGGGAAGTAAATTAGCCCTCGCTTAACACCTTTGGTTTTTAATCAAAAAGTTTATCACTTCGCACTGTGCTTATCTCAGGGTTTTCCCTGAGTAATGCTCATTTATCATAATTGACAGAGAAGATATTAAAAGAATTTAAAGGATTGTTTATCATCAACCAGCATTGTTTAGCCCTAAATAAGACCTAATTTTGAGAGAGTAAAAAGCTCGTTTAAAGCCAAACGTAACAATTAGTTAGCATTTCAATGGGAAGTTCATTAGAAGATTATTTCAAGTGAAATGAATTCCCCAAGAGTGTTAAGCGAGAAAAATAAGGCTCAGTATTCCACAGATTGTTCTACCTGCAGGGCCAAATAGGCCAAGGGCATGATCAGGAAGAAAATGAAGAACAACCCCACGTAGAGGATGAAGTAGTCCATGGTGCCGCGCCAGAGAAAAACAAACACAATCGAATCACTTGAGTGGCGAGTTAAAACTGAGCACTCTCCGGAGCGAAATTCCCACTAATCTTATCTGGGGGGGGGGGGCAAGGCGAAAGTCTGATTGGCCAAGTATCTAATATATTATATGTATATATTTATACGATTCCCGATAGTCTGCTTTGGCTGTTGTTAACCTACCATGTCTGCGTCGGCGACGACTCTGTCGCGTCCTGGTGTTCCTGGCCTCGAAGCATACCCAAATGCAGAGTCTCAGGCAGCAGAAGGTGATCGCGCAGGAGACGAAGGCCAGGAAGAAGAACACCAGGTAGGGCGGTATGTGCGACATGCTCATGCTCATCCGTTCGTCCGGCAGATCCACGTGGATACGCGAGCACCGACAGAGATATTCGCTCCATAAAGAGGCCTTAGGCCAACTGTCGCATCATCGCCCGCCGCTGGCTTTTGGCCAAGACTTATCGGGGTGGAGCGGTTGAGCGGCAGAGCTGCGGGAGCGGAGCGAACAGGTGTGTCAAGGGCCATGTGATAAGCGGGCGGCGAACGGTCTACGATAAGATACGAAGCTCCCACTCTCTTTCCCACTCTCTCTCTCCCTCTCTCTGTGATTCTAATATCACTCTGAGATACGGTAATTGTATCTCTATCCGACAGATATGCGCATAATTGCACTTTGAATAAAGCCACAGCCAGGCACGTGACGGGGACAATGACTATATATTAAGGTCTTGTGATATTTATTATCATTAGGTAAATATATTTATAGAAAAACCTTTTATTTTAATTAAAACCATTTCAATATACTTCGATTTGTAATAGAAAAACAATAATAGATAAGAAAGCTATGAAAGAGAGTTTAGTCAAAAGTATTGCCTACTTTTTGGCGGCTTAATATTCGCAACAAAATTAAAAAATATCTCTTTGGTTTATAAATTCCAATTTTTTCAGACAAATAAACCTAAATAGATACTTTGTGTCAACAGCTGCCTTAATATTTAAATCTTTTTCTACACATTTATGATTTTATAATGAATAATGAACAATAATTACAAGAGATAAGCCCCCAGATTTTCCACAATCACTTTTTCTTTTATCAAAAGTTTAATATTTATGAGAAATAAATAATAATAAATAGATATTCAATTTCATTTCTATTAATTACAAGTTAAATCTGATATCAGCGCAATTATTTCCTCAATGTGATGACTAATTGGCAATTGCCTAGCTTAGATTAGATTACGCAGTATTACAGGTATGCAATTAAAGAAAGTATACACAGAAAAACAGTAATCTTCTTCTTTAAATAAAGTTTTTAAATGTTTATATCTATTAAGTCTTTTCCTCATTTGTTGGCTTGTCACATTTTTGACGTTATCTATAACAAATTGAGCCCTGATCGATAATATTACGTATACGCCATGCGAACATCACGCATACGTGAAAAAGAAGAATGAAAATAAATGTAGATATCTACATTTTAAACAATAAATAAATAAATAACTGATCAGATCTACTAACAAAAGAAGTTAGTAACCATTTAATACCATTTTTAATTAATTTAAAGGGAAGAAAGTTTCGTTTTCCTGACCGGAAGAAAGAACACCTGAGCTGCTCACCTGCTGTCCAGCTGAAACGACTACTAACTCCCGGCGACGAGGGGTACGAGGCACTGTATCTGCTCAAAGGCGGACTAATGAACGTTCTGGTCCTTCGCCTGCGCTTCTCGGCTATGCATCTCTGGAAATAACCGCCTTTAGCACTACCATCGAGTGAGAACTAACAGGAGACACACTCACACTGACGGAAAAGTAAAGGAGCAGCACGAAAAACAACAGCAGGATACCGAACTCGCACCAACGATACTGATCACTCATTTTGTGGAATATTTACATGGCCCGAACAGCGACCGAGCATCAAAATAATTTAATTCTAAATGTCGCCCCCGGCCGACACTGAATGTGAAGCCACTGTCGATAAGCAAAGCGAAAGGGAATCGATAGATAACGTTATCGGAAAACGCGGCTGACTCACACCTGACTGCTGGCTGGCTGGCTGGCTGCTCACCTGTGTTCAAACGAACGCCCGAGGGTTCGATTATAAAACTCTGCAGCACTCGTCCTGGCTGACGATTTGCAGGTGGATTTGGACCACGACCCGGCACTGGGCCACGTTGAGGTACCTTCTGCCTGGCGCAGAGACAACAGACCTACAGAGAGATTAATGTGGGGATCGTTGGAATCCAGAAGAAACTTGGGAGGTGCAACTTACTCGAATCAGAATCGCTACAATGGCAAAAATGAAGAACCAAAAGATCAGCATGAAGGTATAAATGGCCATTACGAATCACGCAATCTGTTAAGCAGTTAATGCCAGAAGACAAGGTTTGCAAAAAGACTAAATTTCCACCGTTCGCCGCGCACAAGAATCCCCGCTGAAATGGCAAAGGCAACGCTAGTCATTGCCAATCACCAAACAAACCAAATCGCACACCAACACCACTTATCACTTATCACTTATAACTTATCAGGCTCAACACTCAGCGGACAAGACTGCGATTAGGGCTCACACGCAGTGGCTAGATTACAACGTACGGTAGCACTTACGCACCTGGGAACCCGGGCACCGAGCCGGACACGCCCTCTGCCACATTGCTCTGGGCATCGTACTCCCCGGAATTGAGGTTTTTCCGGCTCTTGTAGCACAGCTGTCGGGGCAAAGATTGGGCGTTAAGGGAGGATAAAAAGGTAACCTTTCTAATCAGGAACATAGCTCTTGAAGTGGGGAATATAACTCTTAACTCAGGCAAACCACCTTGCTCAAGGGTATGCCAGAAATCTGTGTTAGGTTATATCATAAAGAAGGAATTATCTCAGGTAAAAATAGAATACACTTAAGTCAAGGTAATACCTTAGGAACCTTATGATATAAACTTGAACTTTGTTCACTTTAATTTCAGAGCATATAACTAACTCCTCTTCAAGAACACACTCCTGATGCCAAATCCTCTCTCTAAAAAACTCACAACAGTCACTAGAAGACACAGTAGGGATATATAGAATATATCAAAACTATCCATGCTTTGAGAGGAGAATAGAACGAACCGAGCCTGAGATGGATTAACTTCAACTGGCGGCTCTTCGCGAGGTACGTCGTAGAATGCCAATTAAGCTCATATCACATAAAGTGTTGCCATTTTCTTTTATGCCGCTGTTTACCCCCCACTAAACAACAGGTATTATCTTATCGTCGAAGCTTTTGCAGCTTTTGTTTTGGCAAGTTGCCGTGGCTAGAGAGTGGTGGGTGGGATCTTACCCTCGATGGCCCGACGCAACATCATCTCTTGGCGCACAAGGCGGGCGTAGACCCGCAGGTTCCACTCATCGACCTTCAGCTTGATGTACAAATAGATCTCCTTGGGAGAGGTGGGTTAGGTAGAGGGATCACGCAGTGGGTGGAACGTACCCGCACGATCAGTGACACCACAATCAGCATGATAAGCCCAAGAAACCAGAATTTCCCGTACATTGTCTCTTCTATACTCTCAAGATTTCGAATTGACTATATAAGCATTATAATTTGGATAATTTGAAAGCTGACTTCTAGAGCGGAGTTACTCGATCGATCGATCACTCACCCGATTCCGATTCTTGAGTGTAGCCCACGCAGCACAGGCACTTCCACTTGTGATTGGGACAGACATAGGCCTTTACGGGGGATAACAAATATTATAGAACTCTTCTATTAACCACCAACATCCGCGGGGAAACTCACCCGTATCAGAATAAGGAAGATCAGGATAAAGGATATAAAGTAATAGCACTCTACGAAACTCATGGCTAACCGATGCTGGGAAATGTGAAATTACAAATGAGCAGTGGACCGCGGGAATACGAGAATAAGTCTCTGTACTACGGGGGAAGATAAGGCTCCTATAAACAAAGATAATAATGTCCGCGTTGCATCACGTTGGCCCGACTTGGGTAATTCGTTACTCTGAGCTATCCAAGATAAGCAAATCAGAGCTAATAATAGCCGAGGGTTTATACAGCCGGAGGCATGTGCTGCCAGTTACGAACTTTGCCTATATTTGTGGACTTTACAGATCCGGCTCACCATTACGTCTAACGTCCGTTCTCCTCCTTTCCGCCGCCCTGGCTCTGTTATCTCTCTCCCGGCCAGCTCGCTTGGCCTTGTGGTAGGCATTCACTAGGAACTGTTTTTGGGGGTTAAGAGGAAATCCTGTAGCGGCTGCTTCCGTATAGTTAAATCTACTCACGACCATGATCAAAAAGATGACCAGCACCACCACGGAAAAGGAGCTCATTTCCGCACCCATGGCTACAAACAGTCCGCGCGGAACAAGTATTTCATGACAACTGACTGTCGATGGCTATTTCGGAGCCGCTGACTCGATTGCTTATTATCCATATCTTATCAATCCTTTCAGCCAAAGAGCCGTCGTAACGCGAAAAACAGTTCAATTTCTAGTTAAAAGCACACACGAACTCACTTACTTCTGCGGTTGGACCTCCGGGCGGACACCAGGGCAATCTTTTGGGGAAGCATTTGATTGGTTACATAGCTGGGGCAGGTGCTTGAGCTTCGCACTCACCTTGATGAGGACACAGATACCCAGACCGAGGAAGCCCAGGTAAATGTATAATGTATAATGTACATGTACAGACATTATTTTCAGTGATTTTCTGAGGCTGCTGCCGAATGTGATTGAAATGGAAAGACGACTAAAAGTCGATTCACCAAAATGCAGCCGCTTTAATGGCGTTTCAAGATGATAAACACGGCAATGCCTGATACCAGCCAGCAATACTTTAATCGGTATCCGTTTAGACCCGATTAAACCTTATCGGTCGAAAATATAAGCAACAAATTGTGAAAGGGTAGCCAAACATCGAAGTTCTCTTATACTTTTTCACTCTTATATATTCTTGATATTGAAAGAGGTCCAGACTGATCAATTCTTTTATTCTAAAGCTGAACACACAGAGCACCTAAAGTTCTTTGTTACTGGGATTTCTCCTCTCCAGTCTCAGTTCTTTCACACTTTGTTAATTCACTTCACTAGAATTTAAGAGGATACCAATTTCCTAATGTTTATGGACTCCATTTCCGATGAGATGACTAATTTTTGTGATTTCAATTAAGATTAGATAAGAAATATTTCATCAATGAGTGCAACTTTGCAAGTTGTATGTATATAAAAAATCTTGAAAACTCCAGACACAATTCACAACGATTACCTGGTGCTCTGGCGACTGTCTCATTATTCATCCTGTACTTCTTGAGGGCATTCATTATGATCTGTTTTGAGGAGGAATATCCTTTTACTGCATGCTCTCAATTTCGTTTCAGAAGAAGCTACTCACAAACATAATGATGATGGCGAATAACACCGCAAACGTTAGCAAACTGTAACCCAGACCCATGACTGCTGCACTGCGTCCCTGACCAGTATTCCATGTCAACTGAATGCCTATCGCAAGGTTTTGGATTCATTGACTCGATTATCCCATATCTTATCGCCAGTTTTTTTTTTGGCAAAAGTCATAATTTCTCCGGCGGGATATTTGCAATGTTTTGGGGGGGAACTTTTCTATCTTGGAAGTGAATTTCTCAAGAGGCATGGAGAACAGTACCAAGGCCATTTCAATGGTATAACACTAATAAAACACCTCCTGGTTAAACCCCAAAACTTACTGCTGTCTCTGGTGGTCCTCGAACATGGTCCGCCGCCACCTCCTTTGCACCTTCTATAGATATTTACCAAAGTCTGTTTCGGAGCAAAAGAAATCCTTTAGTGATTTGATTAAAGCTTGAATATACATACTAACAATGGTTGTTAACCTTAACAGGACAACCACCACGATGGCAATCCAAAAGAATAAAGCAAAAAATTTAAATGTATATGGCATGACTATAGTGAACCACCAATTCCAAGCATTTAATGCCAACTGGTGGAAATTGAGAAACTATTAACTCAATTGCTGCTTTTTAACACCTTATCAACTCTCGCCAAATACAAATACAAATAAGAGTATATCAAAAACGACAAGTAGTAAACCATTCAGTGAGTTAAGAAAGCAGCCAGAGGACTGAGAAGCTAACTCCCTTTAACGAGTGAAGGAAAATAGTTTATTTTGTAATTTTTATTATGAACAACTCACCAATGTTGGGTTCGATGGGGACCACAGTGGTTGTATCTCCATATCTCTGCTGATTATTTCGCTTGGAGTGATTCCACAGCTTTGAAATTAACTATTATAAGAGAGTGTAAGTTCTGTAGAAGTTAGTTCCCTTTGGTTTTTCACAAAAGCCACTCACACACACTGTAGCGAGCACAATGACCGTCACTAGGGCGAATATACCAAATGCAAATCCCATGGCTGCAGCGATCCTACTGTGGCAAGTATCTCAAGACAACTAACCTAAAGTCCAAGGTTATATTTGGGCCTCCTATTCAATTCTATGATATCTTATAATCCATATCTTATCAGGTCTTTTATCGAGAGTTGTAAAACCAAGTGCAGTGGAAAGCCTCAACCAAGAAGTGCTTACACCAGCAGACCTTTGAGTAATTTTTTAAAAGAATATTTTGGATTTTTGAATAAAGCTTTGAGGCTACCATTACAAAAGGCCCTTAGAGCCTATAAAACAGTTGCACTTTATTGATAACTCTCTAATCTAAATTATCAAACCTCTTAACTAGTGTCATAACACTTACTTCTTCGATTATTTCTTCGCGCGGACAGCTGGGCAATCTGCGGGGGAATCACAAACATACATAAGTATTACAGCCAGGACAAGTGTCCCCTAGAATCTACAGGCATCACTCACCAAGATGATAATACAGAGGAACAGACCCAGAAAAAGCAGGGTAATTGATAGAGCTAATTCCATTTCGGTTTTATTGGGATGGGCATAAAAAGTCAACTAAACAGCGACTTGGAGTCTACTCAAATTTATTGTGCTCTCAGATGATAAAAGTAGAATGTAATCGGTGTC